>WMED01008880.1:0-16644 GCA_019650415.1 Pipa parva | reverse complement strand
TGCTCGCTTCTCTACGGTATTGCCTTACCTGTGCTCACTTCTCTATGGTACTGCTTTACCGGTGCTCGCTTCTCTATGGTACTGCTTTACCGGTGCTCGCTTCTCTATGGTATTGCCTTACCGGTGCTCTTTTCTCCGGTGTAGTAATTGTGCATCAGTGAATTAAAACTAGAGAGATTATCCTGTTCAGATGTAACAGGGTCTGACTACTCCACAGAAACAGAAATTGAGGATTTGTATATCAGGCTTTGTGTAATAATATGCTTTTCGATTTGTGTGCTGCTGACTTAGTGGCACTTTATAATACACAATAACAATCACAGTATGTTTTGTGGGAGGAGGGGAAGTGTCCTTATGTTTGCATGACATCAGCAGATAAGAATGAAGTGAGGTCAGGCCTGGCGGCAGGGCAGTTTATTTCTTTATATCTTCCCTATGTTCAGTCCCAGCAGGGTGGGGACAATACGAACTCTGCAGGGGCCCAGGGATTAACCATTTCCCTGCTCCATCACCTAGTAATACATCCACCCAGTCATCGAATCCTAGACTGGCAGTGGTACACTTTAATGCAGTCATATTTATTCTGTGGTTATTATAATTTTATTTCAATTTGTTGAGCTACAACTGCAAAAATGGCTGGTGGGTGGGTGCTGGGAGTTGTAGTTTAGAAACAAATGGAAAGTTCTGGGTTTGGAGATCACTTGTAAAATTTTCAAAAAAATGTTTACAAATTAATTAGTGAGAATCTTTTAGATAGGCCTAATTCTACACACTTTTTCACCATCATTGTTCCTGAGAGCGACCATTAGTGCCTCTTATGAATCCCACAAGAAGCATAAGGTGAACTTGGCTGTGCAATACATTAATGCATCCTTGGCGGGAGGTTCCCTGGGGCTACTAAACACCTTCCATAATATTTTATAGTCTGCTACTGTAAGACAGCCTTCATTTAATTATTATAGATGCCCAGTAAGCCCGCCGTTTAAAGGGCTCTTGCACTAAAAATGTTTCTGATGCATTTACACATAGGGAATATTTAGTGAGAACGTGTGCAAAGTTTGTAGAAATCCTGAAAAAATGTGTATTGTTTAGTTAATACTTTAAATGCATTTCCTTTCACTTTGTTGATCGCGTTTATTGATAACAAGCGCTTGGAGGAGAAACCCCCCCACAAAACTCAACTAAATAAAGTTGACTGGTAGAAATTCCTCCTAATTGTAGATGAGCACTTTTTTTTGTCATACCATACCTCTGCAATGTAAAACTAATGTCAAAATTTGGAAATACTTTATACTGAAATGACTATTTCTGCAATTTTTCTCCAGTTTCTTTCCTACAGCTGCAGAAATCTAATATGCAGCGCTCTAACAAGAACGTATCCACTGCTATTGCTTGTGTGGCACCTCTGTTTAGCTTCGTTTGTTTGCTGAATTTTCACTGCATTTTCATTTTACAAAACGCTGCTGAACTCACTAGTGTGGCCTGAGCCTAAATTTCAGGTCAGCAGAGCCAGATTATACATTCACAGACCCTTCCCATTAAAGCAGTGGTTCTCAACCTGGGGGTCACAACCCCATTTGGGGTCAAATGACAATTTGCCAGGGGTCGCCAAACACCCCTCGGGATTGTCGCGGATTTTTGATACAGTTTTAAAGTTGCGACCAAGACAATATTTTCTATAGTAAAGTCGCGACAATAGTTCTATAGTAAAATCACAACAATAGTTCTATTGTAAAATTGCAACTGCAACAATTTTCCCATACGATTATGTAAATATTGTCAAGGTCACGCATAAAAGGGTCGCAGCAAAAAAAAAAAGGTTAAGAACCACTGCATTAAAGCATATGTAACACGATTTAAACACATTCCTTGCATTTACATCCACTCTTGGGATGGATTTCTGCACACAGCTTCACTCTGTCTCTCAGGGGATAGGCCCTCCTTACATTAGGAGTAGTGCCTGTACCTTTAAATGAATCATGGGTGCCAGAGGTTCTTTAAACAGGAACAGTTTATTCACAGCACCAAACAGTAGCACTTGAACTTATAGTACAGAATTCATCTTAAGGACATACTTTTGTGCATAGTTACCCTCCAGTAACAACAACAGTCAGGAAGGGCTCTCACCACTCTCATGGTTGTGCACAGGGACCCCACTCTTTGTAACAAACTCACTGAGTGCTGATCAATCCAGGTTACTCTGTTGGCCTTCAACTTCCACCCTAACCCTGCCACTGAGAAACTGCTGTAGTTGCCTGACCTTTTGTCTAAGACACCCGAGCACAGTAAGCCCTCTGAGCTCCTTATTGGAGAAGCTGCCCTTCTGTAGCTAGAGCTATCATTTCTGAAGTGATCTTTACTGGGCTCCTTCCGGTGGAGGCTCTGGAACCCAAAATCAAAGACCCTGTTACCTCCTTAATAGCAGCTTATATTAACTTTGTACTCCCTCCCAGAATTACATATTCATAAACACAAATTTCCTGAATGCAGTAATTATGTACTCCTCTAGATGGAGTCACTGCTTAACCTTATCACATTATGTCTATGGAACGCATTGCATAATACATAATGAAGAATACCCTTACTCATAGAACACTTTCTAGGAAATGAAATAACACTTTCTTCGCTGCAGCGCTGCCTCCTGTTTCAAGATTTCACTGGTCTTTTTTTCTGCTACAGCATCAGGATCCTCTTCTGGGGCATGCCTCCACTTCAACACTGGCATTTTTATCTTCTGAGCATGCACAGATCAGTGAAATGCATCAGATCAATGAAATATTGAAGCAGGAGTCAGCGCTGGAGCTAAGGAGTTGATCAGTAAATATTTCCCCCCTCTACCCTTAAAGAAAACAAGCTTTTAGTTCTCCTTTCATTTCAACTGAAAACAATGGTACTGGGCAGGAGTTTGTTAAACAAATTAGGGCTACAGTTACACTGTGGGTTTAGATGCACATGTAGAAAACACACAGCCCTGCTTCCCAAAAACATGCATTATACTGCAGCACTACCGTACAAAACTACTGAATGGCAATCCCTGCATGAATGCACCTCCAGTAAAGACACTAGTGAATGTCACTGTTGTTATGCATTATATACAATGCATGCTACTATTATACAGTACATAGAGCTTGCACACTGCGTGCAGAACAAGGCAAAAGAAAAGAGCAAATCCATGAGTTCAGTTTTCCTGGCTCCAAGCAAGATGCTCATTTCCACCCACAGAGTTCTTTCCCCCCTGTAAGACTCACAGCTCTGTTGCCCACACATCACTCCTAACATCTCAAAGCCATCCTCCTTTCAGGATTCTGACGGGACCTTGCACTGCTCAGGCTGCAAAATCTTTCCCATTTAAATGCTAATATAAAAGCATGTTGTAGCACAGTTCACCATTCAGTTCACCATTCTGTAGTCTATTCTCCATCGGTACATTTCCCACTGACATAGAAACATTATTACATTTCTACTTATGAAGTCCACATACTGCTGTCTTATACAGAATGGGCTTACAATTTAATTGGATTTAGCAGAAAACAAACATGTTTTTTTTCTCTCTGTGCTATTAGCTGTTCCTGGACAAATCTTAACCTAGGACAGAGGCCTAATAACTGTTAAAAATGATTGTACTCTTCAAAGTAGGTTGCAACAGTGCAACTAAAATTGCTTTGTGATTGAATGAGTATTTATAGTTAGATTATATTAGTCTGTTTGTTGCTCAGTATAATATTGCTGTAGAAGCATCATTGCTTTGACCTAAGCCCTCAGGATGCCACTGTTCCTGTATTTTGATTTCTTAAAGGAGAACTAAAGGCTCATTAGTCAAGAGGAGGGGGGAGGAGATTCTTCAGGTTGTTAGTATAATACAATAATGTTTTATAGTTGATATTCTTTTCTTCACTTCCTTCTTCCTCTCCAACATTGCAGATGGAGCAATCGCAGAAGCAGTATTATGATCTAATATAGCTTCAGTGCTTGATCTTATCAGTGATGTTGAAGAGAAAGCAGGAAGCGAAGGGAATTGCAGGGCTGTGCAAAATACATGCTCAGGTAAGTATATTAAACCAACCCTTGACTAAAAACCTTTTAGTTCTCCTTTAATACAGCTAGATTTGTCAGTGTGGTAGGCAATAAGATAGCGTGTAAACTGCACGGCACATCATACATGTTCATGAATGACTTATTGCAGAAGCTTGCTTGTGTGCAGTGTTACATAGAAGGAAATTCATTCCACCGGTCCTTTAATGACTCAGGGAGAATCACCAGGGACTATCTTTCACAAGTAAAGCTACAGCTGCAAAAAATGGCTGGTGGTTGGATGCTGGGAGTTGTAGTTTAGAAACAGATGGAATGTCATTTGTTCTGGATTGGGAGATCACTTGTAAAATTTACAAATGTTTAAAAATTAGTGCGAACCTTTTAAAAAGGCCTAATTATACACACTTTGTCACCATAATTGTTCTTAAGAGTGACCAATAGTGGCTTTTGTGAATCCCACAAGCTTCACATGTACTTTGGTCATTCAATTCATTAGCCTAAGAATCCACAGGGGCTGTCTTACACAAGTATTTTATGTATAACCTTTAAAACTAAGGCCTCTTTAATTATTTGTAGCCTTACCTCATTTAACAGCTGAGGTTATCCATGACATAATTAGTCCATGTTTTGCCAATCTCTTTCTGTAGGCCTCCTGAGCGGTCAGACCTCCCCCACTAATGTCCGGCTGGAAAGATTGGACTCTCCCCAAGTGCTACAGCTGTGTGTACGCTATCAAGATCACTTACACCAGTGCGCAGAGGCTGTGTCCTTTGATCAAAACGCACTAGTAAAGCGAATAAAAGAGGTATGTAGCCAGATCCCCCCCCCCCATTAAATCACACCTAAAATGGCAGCAACGCCAAAACATGCAAATGCATTTATATTTCTATAAAGTTAAAAAAAAAAAAAGTTCAAAGTGTGACATTCAGCTATTTAAACACTAAGTTTACAGGCACACTTCCTGTATATCTTAAAGCACTATAGAAAACAATGGGACTGGGTGAGGTCTATTTAATAACATGGCTGCTATATCAGTAAAGATAAAAACAGCTGGAAATCAATCAAATTCATGAATTTAACTTCAAAAATAACATTTTTATGACTACTTTATTTGAATAACTGCAATGGCAATCCAAATGTGTGTGTGGCTGCATGAGTAGTTATTGCACATTAGTGATTGAGGTGTTGGATTTTGTGCTTCCCTGCACCAATCATTTACTGAAATCTTGCATATACTGCATTGTTATACTTATTGCCCTTTATTTCATGTTAGATGGATGCATCTGTGGACACCCTTTACAGTTACATGCAGGAAAGACAGAAACGCTTTGCCAAGTACGCTGAGCAAATTCAGAAGGTAAATGAAATGTCCGCCATTCTCCGGCGCATCCAGATGGGAATAGACCAAACTGTCCCCTTGATGGAGAAGTTAAATTCTATGCTGCCTGAAAACGAGAGACTTGAACCATTTTGCATGAGTCCAGACAGAGAAAGCAGACCTTAGGCCAAAGAGACTGTTAAGCTGCAGCGACCGACAGCCTTGGGTAGGATGAAGATTGATAATATCTATTGCTCACAGGTTAAAGGCTGCAAATCACGTATTTCTCATGGTAGGGAACAATGTTAATGCAGCCCCTCAATACTTGAACTTGCCTATCTGCAAGCAATTACTTTATGTCCTATTGATTATAATTGATGTGTACAGGGGCCTGTGGCTTGTACTTACTGATCTATTTAAAGTAAAGAATCCTGGGTCATTTTAGAGAAATGTTTAAATGGCAAACTTACCATGAATAAAACAATATGAACTTTGTCTGGTGGAACTAAAAATTTCCAGTGTTGCAATCTAAGCAGTCTGTTGTGATCTGCTATAACCATTGTACCATGTTTAAGTTAGTCTGGTCATTTAATTGAACTGTATTATATCTACCAAAATGTACATCAGGTTGATGGAGGATTTTCCTCCAGACTGAGGTCCAGAGCCACTATGGTTGGATTGCATAGTCACATTGTAACTGACCTACATAATGCACTTACTTTTACCTTGTGCCCAAACACAATATCCAACCAATCCTACATTTAAAAAAAATAATATATATATATATATTTATACACACTCAGCCATAGACAAAGATTTCCCAGCATCCTCCTGCACCCTGTAGTCTTGGTAACTCAATAGAATGTTCTTCTGAAGTCAAATAAGAAATGTGGCCTAACTTGATAACAAGACAATCAGAGGAGCCAGTGGCAAAGACAGAATATGATTGGCTAAGGGAATCTAAGTACAATTTTTCAAAGTAGCAACATTCTGTACCTTATGATATGTTACAATTGTACACTGTAACACTGCAGAATGGCGGAATCAGTTTAAATAGTTATGGGATGTTACTCCTCCCCCTTAAATAATTTTTTTTTTTTACTCATTAACTGGTTTATTGTGCTTGTTAGCAACTTGCAGTCGGTTCCCGTCTTTCTCAGAGACAATACTATTTAATACAAATAATAGTTGCTCTTTAATGTTGGTAGTTTAAAGAGAGATACTGTCCATAAAATAAAAGCCCAATTGCAATGGGACATATCAAGAAGTGTTGTGAAAGTGAGTTATTTTTGGTAAAAAAGAACTACAACTTGTCTTTCCATGGGTCTTGCATCAAGACTTCTGATTGGTATAACAGAGCAATTGTGGGGTTTGAGATTAAAAACTTAAGTTGCTCCTACATGTCAGGCCTAATATACTTACTGATGCAGAAGGAACCTGATTAGAGAATCTTTTCAGTTTCTAATCATGTCAGAACTGGAAGAGGGACTTTTTTTTAATAAAAATAATATAAAAGTACATATTTTAAGTCAAATTGTCCTTGAGCATTTACAGGTATGTCCCCCTTTAAATTAAGAGGAGCAGCTAACATTCTCTAACCCATAACTACTTCCAACCTTCTTATTCATATGGAGTATGGCAGGAGTCTGCAACCCATGGCTTGTGAGCCAGATGTGGCTCTATTGATGGCTTTAACTGGCTTGCTGACTGTAACAAGCAGTGTACGCACCACTCATTACAGTCTGCCGGCTAATTGTGGGCAGGTGCTGTACAGACATAGCTCTCTTAGCGCTTCCAGGTTACTAGCCAATCCGGAGCCGGTGACGTCACGTATGACATGAGTTTTCAGCCAATCAAAAGGGGCTGAGCAGAGCCTCACACATACATGGCTCTCAGCCAAAAAGGTTGCTGACCCCTGGAGTATAGCAATATCAGATGTAGAAACAGACCAACATTGACTTCATGTAGGGCAGATGTTAAAGTGCACCCGTCCCCAAAAAGCAACATTGTTTAGTCTAGCATAGCATGCTAGACTAAACAACTTTAACATTAAAATATATTAAAAAATATCTACCTTTTAAAAGTTATCCCTTGGTGACTCTGCCTCTCAAACAGACTTTCTGCTAGAAGCCTAGCAGAAAGTCTGGTTGCGAGGCTGTACTATGAAGCTGGCTCCATGACACGATCACGTGACCACGCGCACCTCTAAGATGGGTATATTTAAAGCGCATATGCTTTGATCTCCCTAGCGTAGGATCGTGGTCACGTGACCGCGCGCACCTCTAGGCTGGGGAGCTCAAAGCATATGTGCTTTGAGTCTCCCCAGCCAGTAATGCTGACAGGTTACCCAGTCAGTTACTGAGGAAGAGGTCAGTGTTACTGGCTAGGGAGGCTCAAAGCGCAAGTGCTTTCAGCTCCCCAGCCTAGAGGTGCGCACGGTCACGTGACCGTGATCCTAGACTAGGAAGCTCAAAGTGCAGGCATTGTAAAGCAGTCATTTTGAGCCTCCCCAGTAAGGGGAAAAAAAAAAAAAAAAAAAGTCTGGGGATGCACAGTAGGGAATGGGGGGGGGGGGGGGGGGGGGGGGGGGGGGGGGGATGATGCACAGTGTAGTGGATAATGCTCAGTGCACGTGAGACTTGGAGACAGGGGAGGAGAGCCTGCTTGTTAGGGGGTGTTCCTGTAGTGTTTAAGTGACAGAAAAATGGCAGCTTCCATGCTTTCAAATTGGGACAAGATTCAAGTAGGTGTATTTTCCATATGCAAAAGTTTTTTTGGTTCCCAATTACTTGATTTACATTATAAAGTCACATACTTTATAAAGTCACATACTTTATAAAACTGTAATAATCCTGAGCTGACAGGTGCACTTTAAAGCACCAGTAACACACACACACACAAAATAAATAAATCAAAATTCCCATTTGGATTGCCATGGTAGTTATTCACATACAGGACTTGTAAAATGTTATCCAGTCCCATTGGTTTCTATGGTGTTTGGATAAAACATATACAGGAAGTGCCCCTAAAACCCAAATTTTAAACCTAAATATCTTACTTTCTATACAAAATTTTGAGTACTTGAATGCACAGATTAAATGCATTTGAGGCATTTTTCAACTTCTGGCATTACTGTTCTTATTAAGTTAGGGGTGGATGCTGTATGAATATTGAGTGCACAGATAAAAAACAGTGGGACTGGGTACGATCTGTTTAACAACATGGCTGCTATCAGTAAAGGTAAGAACCAGTCAGAAAGCAATAAAATTCATGGATTTAATTTCAAATACATTTTTACAAGTGTTCTGTTTGAATAACTGCCTTGCCGATCCAAATAGCATTTTGTTTTATTTTTTTGGTTTACTGCTCCTTCAATTAAAAAAAAAAAAAAAGCATTAACAGTTTAATCCCTGATCAGGATAGTTTGCTTGTAACGCTGGGCTCACACTAATTTTCAGATGAGTGGGAAAAACAGTATTCATTGTTTCCTGTTGCATAATCTACACAGGCTATTGTGTGTTGCACCATAGACAATAATGAACCTAATTAAAACAACTCAGCTGAAAACCAGCCAGTGTGACCCCAGCATAACGTTTTTTTTTGTTGCAATAAATATGTGACGTAACCTATGCATTCAAGATACCTTCACACCTTCTGTTAAGAAATAAAAAAAACACACATATGTGAAATAAGCGATACATTGCCTCTTTTACCAAATATAGAAATATAAGTATGCTATTATATACAGTAGAGACCCATGGCAAGAATATTCATTTTAATGTTTACACCGGCCTAATAATAATATTTTAATACAATCTCTAAAAGATAGTGGTCTGACATTTTTGCCATATGTTTACATTTATTTTCAAACCAAATTATGTGTATAGATGTCTCTATACCAAAACTTATTGAATCTAGTAGAGTGTCCTTACATGCCAGGTTTCTAACAGAATAAACATTTATTCTCCAAGAAAGCAAATGAGTTCCCAATGATTTCTTTATAACTCCGTCCTTATGTAAACAGTCCAATCATAGAGCAGAAAACAAAGTGTTAAAGTAAAACAGAAATCTGGCATCTGAATCAAATGAGAAACATCAGACAACATTAATATGGACATGAGCAAAATCAAATAATTAAATTAAGCTAGGTCAATTTTAAAGGGAAACTACCATATTTCATCTGGTCTGATTTACATTGAACCACAGTTTTAAAACTAACGTTTATTATAAATAAACTTGTCAGTCTGCCTGAACGGATGATTTGTTCATTAGTTTGTTAAAGGGACAATAGCCCTTAAAAAAAAGACATACTTTACCTTTTTGGTCTGTTAATTAAAAGTTAAATGGATACATGTATGGGGCTGGTCCTGATTAAGTAGAGCTTTCTCTAAGAGCTTATATATAAGTTAGGATAGAGTGGTCGTGTTAGTCCACAGATGCAAAAAAAAAAGATACTTAATGATACTTTTTTTAATGGACTGTCAGTTTAAATAGACAAGCTTTCAAGAGGTCCATCCCCCCCTTTATCAAGTCACAAGAAAATAATATAGTATATAATATTACCGTATTTTCTGGCGTATAAGACTACTTTTTAACCCCTGAAAATCTTCTCAAAAGTCAGTGGTCATCTTATATTCTGGGTATCGTCTTAAATTATTAATAAGCGCTCCTTGTCTCCAAGATAATCAGAGCAATAGCACATCCCTCTGGCCCACCCTTGTATCCTATTACCTCCGTCTCTGCCTCTCAGATCTCACGCATGCGTGCCTGCGCCACTTCAATGCAGTCCTCAGGAGCGAGAGAGAGGCAGAGGAGGTGATATTGGTAATACGATACAAGGGGCGGGCCAGAGGGATGCACTGGGCTGGGCAGGCAGGGGGTAGTCTTATACAGCGAGTATTTCCCAGACTCTATATGTTAACTGGAAAATTTGGGGGTCGTCTTATACGCTGCAAAATACGGTACTAATATTAGTAGTACTAGTAAGCTTGTGACTTAATAAAGGGAGGATGGACCTCTCGAAAGCTCGTCTATTTAAACTGACTGTTAGTCCAATAAAAAAGTATCACCAAGTATTGCAATACTTATATATTTTTTTAGGTACTATTTAGGCATCCAGCCCTCTAGACTCGTAAGTCCGGCCCGTATGAAGATGTAAAAATCCTCTGAAGCCACCCGGATGCCATTGAGAGAGCAAATATTACTTTTCTCTTTTCATAATCCCCCTTGGTTTATATTAAAGCCTTGCTGTGAGCTTTGGTTGTACACTAGAGACTGCGGCATGATCGTATATCATCTGAATATGGTTGACATCAATTAAGCAAAGATTAGGATCCCCTAAATTTTCTGTCACAAAATAATAATAAATATAAATATTTAATATACTCTTGGCAGGATGACACAGATGCCATACCAATGGTAGCCATGTTGCTCATTATATACTTAAAGGGGAGGCGAGGGAGCGATCCTAAGCCTCAACCCTGAACTTCCAGAATCCTCCAATTTCACACTGAAGTGGAGGACTTAAGCAGGCTAAAGGCAAGTTGATTTGTTCACCTGGGCAAGCAAGTAAGCTAGTCACCAGCCGGCGTTTAGTATGTCCCCACCCCCACACACACCCCCCGGCCTCTGCCTTTAGCTCTCCTTTAATTGAAGATGTAACTTTCTGTAATTTGCACATACAGGTCGTCGCTCATTGCTGCTGTTCATGATGAAATGTTAGACTTGCAATAACAGCTTGCCTGGTTACATTATAAATTATTTTACTTTAAAAGGACAGATGGTAGAGACCAAGTAAACAAGCCCACAAACACTACATTTTTATTCTAGCCTATGATAGTTTCCCTTTAAGGCCAATGGATGGATTTGTATTTTTCCCTGATTTTAAACACTGCATCCAAAACACATTAAATACACCCAAGAAAGAGAATGAAAAAAAAAATGGCAATCAAAGATGAAGAAAGCTTTTAGATAAAAGAACATGTCACAGGAATCAGTCATCAACAAGCATTCAGCAAAACAGAGAGTCTGCACAATGTATGGGAGCTTACATCTTCTCTTATCAGTACAAAGAAACCTTCACATACAGCAGAATAATTTAACAGCTAACTGTGGGGGAATCTGGACAATATCTCACCAGCCTGGGAGAAGCCCAACCAAATTGTGTTGGGACAGGAAATAAATTTATGATGTCATAATTGAACATTCCAGTTTCTGCCTAATTTAGGGGGTTATTGGCTAAAGTGAGAATTCCACTGTCAAATTCTCAAACAGCGGATTCCCATAGCAAATCCACGACAATGACAATTTCCTCATAGTAAAGTCACAACTGCAACAGTCTTTAGCTGGCGAATTCACAGCTTTACGCAACAATTTGGACTTTAGTCAATAACCCCCTTTAGTGTTTTGTGCCATTCATCAGCATCTTTACACACATACAACCAGGGTTATATCCCCACTGCTTATTGAGCTGGATCAGGAACATTTGTTTCAGATCTGGAAGACTTTTGTTTATGGGTTTAAATCAGAAATAAGCACATGCAGGACTCCCTGAGGGGCAGAGACCTCCGCCATCAATAGATAAAGAGGTTCAGGTGCAAGTTTTGTGCTGAATTAACATCTTACAGCAGTTTGCTGTAAATGGAAACAGATTAAGGAACACAACACTGATTTGAACTTTGATTCAGATTAACAGGGAAATTAAAAAGAAAAAAAAAAAAAATTATATAACAGAAGCTCAGCTTGCTGATTCCACTATACCCATCAAACCTTCCCACTTATAGTCTCAGGACACTTCTATTATTTCCATACTTCCAGAGAAGTTAGACTGACTGCCCACTTTGCCTAGTTCCTCTCGTGATCTGCTGTCTACCAGCCCCTCCCCAAATTCCATTTGACAGCTACGCCGCTTGAATTGCTTCTCAAAGGGACTTTCCTCATGCCAGCTGCGCCGGGAATCCCCGCGGTCAGAGGGCTTCTGCCTCCGGCGCACTGCGCAAGAGGGTTCTGTTGGGAGCTGCCCACAGCTATAAGCTGTGAATGCCCCGCCACTATACAGGGCAGATGCAGGGTAGAAGTGAGAGGAGGAGTCAGAAGTGAAGTACCAGCTGCCAGTCAGCGAGGTGGCCTGTGTTGTTAAGATGTCCGAGTGCCAGTCTTTGAGGCCAATGCCAGGCTTAGCCAAGTGCTGCTGGCTGCTGGACAGACCAAACAGAAAGTTAGTTTTGCGGTTGTCCTCCATACTCCCGCTGCGATATAGTGGGGTTGCCATGGACCTCTGAGACAGAACACTACTCCGCCCGGTGTGCTGCTGCCTGATTGTGTTTTCTGTTTGTCGGGTACCAGTGGTTTTATCTATGACTTTTGCAGCCTCCTCTCTGTCAGGACTAGGTTCTGGAGTCTGCTCTGAAACCTCCTCAACTGGAGAGAACTGGCACATTTTACTGCCACCCTCTAGGGATGTAGGGACTTTATAGAATTCCATATTGTCCTCTGAACTAGTGGAAAGAGATGCTGTGGTGGTTATGCTGCAAAAAGGCACAGACTTTATATCCAGAGAAAAAGAACGCTTAATTTTATTGCTATCCCCAATCTTTTCTCCAGGAGACACATGTAGTCCATTGAGACCTTGCAAAAGTGGAGCCTCCTCTAAAGATGGAGGCTGGATTCTAGTGGAATGCAACTGCTGCTGGGGCTCTGCTGAGGTAGGATGGGTGTGCAGTGGGCTGGATGATTGGGGGGCCTCAGGTGAGCTCACCTGCTCATTGGTATTCAAGTCAAGCTGGAGTTTCAGTTTGCAAGGTGGTGCCATCTGCCCCACTGGAGCTTTAATCTTTTTTTCGAAGTCTAGAAGCTGCCCCAGAAAGTTAAAATTTGGAGAAATGGTCGGTCTCTTCTCCTTCACAAACCTGGAAAAAAAAAAATTACAGGAATATAAAAATTTTTCATTGTAGGAGGACAGAATTAACTGTACAAAAAAGTAGCATTGGAGCACTATTTGTTGCATTTTTAAGGATCTCCTTGTATAGGCAAACAAGTAGAATTTGCAGAGCCTTTAAAATACAACATGATCCAAGATAAGACTTTTAAAATAAAGTGTTTCTTAGTTATCATGTGACTGTCACCCACAAAACATTCTTTTGTCATTTTCCAGTTGCTAAAAAGTCTTACTAAGAGAAGAACATCAGTTATGAGTAATAATAGATAACCTTTATTGAGATGAATTTTAAGTAGGGTGTCTATATAATGATTCCCAACCTACCCCTAGAACTTAAAGAGTAATTGAAAGGGGGTAAATACTCAATGATCGGTAATTTAGGCTCCAGTGCTGTCCCTGCTCTCTGTACTCTGTCAATGTCTTCTTGTCTTGATTTCCTGTTCCTGTCATTTTCACTGAATAGAGCAAATGCAGAAGCAGGCTTATATCAGAATTCTGCTACTGTGCTTGCTCAATTTGCCAAAAAATCCCAACAGGAACAGAAAGTGATTAGGACTGTGGTGTCTGTCAAGACAAGAAGGCAACAGCAGAGTACATAGATCAGGGGTGGCTCTGGAGTTGAAATCACAGATTGGTATCTCTTCCTTGAAAATTGCCGCTTGACATCAGGAGCCTATAGGTCTCCTTTAAATTAAGTGCCTCTATGTGGTCTCTAATGCCATGGGTGGCTAGATGTTGCATTTTTGCTTCTTGGCATTGTGCTGAAAAGTGTGGCAGGAATAAGAAACTGTAGCCTTTCATCCTTTCTGACAAGCCATAAGTGAGAGGTTCTTGCACAAAAAGCAGAAAGTCCAGGCTGGATTTACCTGTATGCTTCATCTAGGGACATGTCCATTCGTTTCATGATGTAGGCTATAGCTATAGTGGCAGAACGAGAAATACCAGCCAAACAGTGGACAAGGACGCGCCCATTCGAGACCTTGGCTTTTTCTATATTGGCAAAGTAAACAAAAAATAAAGTGATGAACATTTTATCTGTAAAACAGACAACAGGTTAATGGTAGGCAGACTGTTTCCCAGCACTTGATGTACTGGACTATCACCACCCTATATCAATCCTTTTCAGTCAACTTATTCGCAATGGGTGCTTGGCTAGCTCTGACATTCACAACATTCATTCTCTGCACACCCAATCTATCCAGTCCAAGAAGAAAGTGAAATGCCAACTGTAATGCATTAAAGCCCCAAATATAATGGACTTTATGCTGAAGTTTGAGACTTTCCTTTGCCTTTAAAGTGTTATTATTTGTATTGTTTTACTTCCCCTTTATCCTACTGTCTCCACTAGATGGTTTGAAGGGAAACTGTGGCACTTTAAAAACACTGGAGAAACAGTCGTGTCTTTTATTATGCTGTATCGCCTATTTAAAAAGCTTGTATTGCCATGTCCAAAAATCACTTTTTGATGCATTTTTTTTAATTGAGAAGTTGTTTGCAATCTTATAAAAATCAGGGGAAAGCTTTATAAATTTCCCCATATTAATAAACACTATTAATAAACAGAGAATAACACACTTTTGAAGTGGACAATTGGCATTAAGCCTTCTTCTTCTAAATGTCAGACACACTCAGATGATCATCTGTTCAAGCATCGCAGATCATCTGAATCTTATGTCTGTTAACGAGTAAATGTATCTCCATATGTGCAAGGCCTTGTTTACAAGAACAGCTTTAGTCAACAGGCCAAATATATATAATCAGTAAAATGAACAAGCAAATATTTTACAAACCTCCCATTTCCTGAATACTGTACAGAAAGCTACATAAATGACATTCTTCTAGGAAATGTTAGATGTGTACATTGTATCACTCATATGCATATTGGATTTTACTGGGACACTAAAGATTTTTTGTTTTTTGAAAAGTGCTTTCTATTTACAGTCCACCTAGTGTTCATTACAAGTGTTAACATGACAGGTTTAGGTTTACCAATTTTGCAGAATAGTCATCATAGCAATTGAAGAAAATAAACAAGCACTTAGTGCAGAAGTTATCAGCTAATCCTAGCCCCTTGTTCCTGTTTCCTCTGTGCAGCATTTAAATTACTAAGCAGCTTTTCACTCCGAGCTGGCTTCTGCTGCTTTTCTCTACTTTCAGTCTCTCAGAGCTGCCATGTACCAAGTTCCAAGTAAAAGTGAATTTTAATTAGGAGGAGGGAGCATGCTCCGTTAGTGAGCATTGCCCTTGACTAAGGGGAGGGGATAAGATTAGCTGAAAACCTTTGCTCCATGTGCTTTTTTTTTTTTAATAATTGATTTGGCTATTCTGCAAATTGGTAAACCTAAATCTGTCACTTCTATATTTACAGGCTTTATTGTCCCTTTAAATATGCTTCCCTATGCAACACTTTGTGTTTTTGTGGAAAGAGGGAATCATCTACCAAGAGTCACAAACATGGGTCCTATTTAGAGAACAGATAATCAGCAAAATGGACATCAGACACAAGTCTATATTGTGAACAGGGCTAAAGCCACTGCAAGACCTGCCATTATATTTTTATACAGAATATACAAGCTGGGGACAGTGCATATATGGCACTGAGAAATGCCTTGTGCTCCTACCGATGAAGTCTACAGACTTGTCCAGCCATGGCAGAATCTTTTCGCAGAAGCTGTCATTGACCGGCACACGGAGAAAGTGCGAGTCTGAGATGAAGTCAGGCTTCGGGCAGGTGTTGCTGGCATTCAGAACATAACCAATCTCGATCTGCTGCATCAGCTCCTGTTGCCAAGAACAGAGGAGAAGAAGAAAAAAAAAAAAAAGAGTGAAAATTTCTGCTTTACGTTTAAGAAAATCATTAACGGTATCGGTTTTTAAATGGAAACCAAACAGTATCATGTATATACGTTATATTGATTCAAATGGTTCTGTCCATATTCATTTTCTTCAAGCTGCAGTTTCTCTTACCAAATCCTTGCCCTACACAAAAAAATTGACGTTACCATAAACACATGTACGCTATTATGAATACCTAAAGATGTACAGCCCAGACAGAGGGTAAGGTGAGCAGCAAATACATAAAAAGTAATTACAGATGTACTGCCCAGACAGATGGTAAGGTGAGCAGCACATACAGAATGAGTAATTACAGATATACTGCCCAGACAGATGGTAAGGTGAGCAGCACATACAGAATGAGTAATTACAGATATACTGCCCAGACAGATGGTAAGGTGAGCAGCACATACAGAATGAGTAATTACAGATATACTGCCCAGACAGAGGGTAAGGTGAGCGCCACATACAGAATGAGTAATTACAGATATACTGCCCAGACAGAGGGTAAGGTGAGCAGCAC
>WMED01008879.1:0-16644 GCA_019650415.1 Pipa parva | reverse complement strand
TTTTTCCATCATTCCCCACCTGAGAAGAAGGGGAATTTCCATGCCCCACTTGCCCCATATTCCCCCAACGATATGGTAATAGAATAAAATAGATATTTATTGTCACTAGAAATACAAAGTATATCAAGTGGGATTGAAGCCCCTACAAGCCCTTTCCCACACTGTGCTGCCCCCACAAGCCCTTTCCCACACTGTGCTGCCCCTACAAGCCCTTTCTCACACTGTGCTGCCCCCACAAACCCCCTCCCACACTTGATGCCCCTACAACACCTCTCCTCCTTCCTTCTTACTACCCTCTGATGGAGGGGGGGGGGAGCTATAGCGATTCCTCTCCCCAGAACTGATTAAACTTCTGTTGCTCACAGGAAGTTTAATCAGTACCGGGGAGAGGAAGCGCTACAGCACAGACAGCTCCTCCGTTGCCGGCTGTCTGTGCTATAGCGCTGAGCTGAGTGCTATAGCGATTTCTCTCCCCAGCACTGATAATCAGTGCTTGTTTCTACCCAGAATACATTGCTGCACAGTACAAGGTTTCAGATTTGCACTCACAAGCAGATACAGTACATGAGCTAAGCTTCAGTAATGTTATTAATATGAAACAGGATAATCAGGAGCCATCTGGAATAATGGAAACTGTTACAGCAATGGTACATGATCTGCTAGACTTCAGACTTCTAAAGCAGCCACAAAACACCAGGAAAGCGTGTCCCACGCTAGCACCTTGGCCCTAAGCTGTATGTAGTGGACCGTGACAAAATACCTTGGAAATAATTTTGCACAGAAGAAGACGGCACACAAGGCATTTTGATGCTATCACCATTAAGACCAATGGGACATTATATCCTTCGTTTTTGTTACATTTTCCATTGCCCTTAAAATCTTGATATGTAAACCTGTTTTCCAGAGAGAAAATATTAACTCCAATCTTGTGTTTAGGTTTGAGTACAATAGGAGGATTCACAGTAACACTCTATCAATCTTCATCTCATCCCCAGAGCTCTCATACATCACCAGCCTGATGTTCCTGCAAGAACCAGCTCCTGATCCTAATCTCAGCTGCACAACTGAGGATCTACACTCATGGTTCCTAAGTATGCCTGTCGGTCAAACTTTTTCCAATCTATTTTATTTTTGTCATAATCCAGATATTTATAATTAAATCATTCTAAATTTTCTGCTGAATGAGGCACAAAGACATTGATCCAATGTCAAGGAGCCATCGTTCTTTAAAATATTTTTTATTTACTAGATAAATACACCATCTCTTACATCATGATAACATTAAACAGTAAAGTAGCTTTTAAATCAACAAACCAGGCTGAAGAACATTAAACCAATAAGGAGGGGAAGGAAATTAAATTTCCTAGTCTTTGAGCTGCAGACATGGCTTTTCTTATCCCCATTTTGTGTCACTAGAGTAAACGTACACCACCAAAAGAATTGGAATCCCTTCACAATTAACAGAATAACAAAGGATCAAAGGAAAAAGTGTCCATTCTCTGTCGCAATACTAACTGCTTGCTTTAACGAGAAATAAGTTATTGCAAAGGAAACAAGGCTGAGAGTTAGAACCCACACTGAAGATGGCGATAATGGTGCACTGATACGCATGCCTTTAGACATAAAGATTGTAAGATCTAAGTAATAAAGAAGGTAGATAATTTATTAAGTAAGTAAGACATGCAGAGGGGTGATGTTGACATATAGAGAAATATACAGTAAATAGGCTATAAGAGGGATATAGTACAGAGAGGAAATCTAAGTAGATCAGATATGTCTACAGGTTGGATGGATAGAGAGAAATGCATAAATATTAAAATCATTATAGTTCCCCTTTACCCCTACTACTACTACTACCATACCAGTATTCCCTGTCAAGTTTTAAAATGCAGATTTAATTTAATTTTAGCTATTTGACCTTTAGAACACACACTTTCAGTTGGATCAATCAATTCAACTACATAGGATGTAGCTAAGTTCAAAGGGAAGTTTATTAGTATAATTAATGGGCAAAAATTAAGAGAATGCTGTCACCCCATTATTATCAAAGCCACTGATAATCCTATTTAATATTTTACAGACATTGTCTGTTATTTTTATTGTGCGAGTTCCAATAAAAGCTTCATTTTTGCATGCCTTGCTTTGTAAGGACATGTGCTCTTTAATAAAGGTATCTGTATTTTACTAATTTTTTTTTTTGGGGGGGATCCCATTATAATTTTCCATTTATGAAACATTATCCCACTAATAATGACAAAAAAAAATACATTTTATGAATTAAAAAAAAACATTTTTTTAACAAGCCTTAATTATAACATGAGGCTATCGTCACACAAGTGTATAATAAAAAGATAATGAGTTTTTATGGACTTTTTTTAAATTGAGTTAATGAGCACTAGAACTTTAGGTAGATATATTTGTTTAATAGTGCCATGGAAATGAAAATGGGAGGCCTCTTTAAGAGGGCGGAGTTGGAATCTGAAATACAACCTGATGAAGGATGCATAGTTCTTTGATACAGTATGCGCCCATATAATTCCTCTATTATAAAATAGGCTAATTGCCTGACAACTTTGCATTCTCCATGTACTCTATGCGCTCCAAATGAGTGTCAAAAGCACAAAATATATATGCCTGTACACAGAAGCAGCCCTGGCCCTATTGGCGCCCTAGGCAACTCCCCATCCCACGCCACCCCCCACCACGCGCCCACCCTTGCCCCGCAGCCCCCACTCACCTCCAACACCGCCGTCCAGCCGCGGCTCAATTTTAGATCTCCCAATTGTCAGCCGCAGCTTCACTTCACATCTCCCGACGAGCAGCCACGGCTGCCAATTGGGAGATTTAAAGTTGAGCCGCGGCTGCACGTAACCTCTCACACTGTAAAAAAAAAAATGCAAGGGGGCACCCCCCTGGGCAGGCGGCACCCCTAGCATTTGCCTATACTGCCTAATGGCAGAGCCGGCACTGCCTGTACACACACTCTCTTTTTGGTAAGTTCCTCCTACCCGCCGCGTTCAATGTTCGGGAGTGATATTGACTCACTTCTTCTGGCAGATTTGCATTTGTTTGGTGACAGATGTGGATTTTCTAGAGTATAACAGAGTATTGCTTGAGACTTGATAAAAGGAGGACTGTTATGATATTTTATATATAAAATACATATATCTATAATGAGTATTGCAGTATTTGGTGATAACGTTTTTATTGGACTAACAGTCTTTTTAAATAAACAAGCAATATATATATTTGGTGCATTTGGAAAATGAATACAATAAAAGGATTCAGGAAAATATTAAATGACTAGTGGATAAGCATGGAAAAATGAATTCACAATAAACGAGTTTAGAGAAGTCATATTCCCTGACTCTATAATCATATTGAACCTCTCCCTGTCAGAACACTAGCTACTATGTACAGCTCCTCTAGCGCCCCCTTCCTTCCCTTTTGGCTCTAATACTATCCCCACTCATGCATTGTGAATACTCATTCATTCATGTCTATTTCTTTTACCACTACCATATCATGCATCTAATTGTTAACTATTTTTTATGTATTTCTATATTTATTTAATTACCACCATTTATTAGTTTATTGCTATTAACGATATTATTATTCTTTTATCATGGATGCACCAGTAATTTCACTGATATGTATGTTATCTTGTACTTATCCAGTGACAATAAAACAATCTAATCTATTTAGCTTTTATCACCAGCCCAACCTCCTCTGTTTCTTGACGCGTCATGGGATTGGCCTGGTGTGAGGGTGGGTCCTCCTGGTGGGCTACAATGCCCCAGTCTGATGCTGTTTCTGAGCACAAATGGGTGATTAGTAGAAGTGGCGCACTGTAGCAAATTTTACATAAATAGGTGTTTTGTAACAAAATGATGTTATTTTCACATAGATTTGTTTAACCCTGTAGCCCAAGTGCCCATCTTGCAGTTTTTGAAGAAAAACAACAATTTATTTTGCAAATACCGCCATCAAAAGTACACATCCTACAAAATGACACACCGTCAACTCTCCAGGCATACCAGGCTTGTTGCTGCAGAAACAGATTTTTGGACACAAGGCCCCCATGAAATCCAAGCATTTCTTCCCAATATCAGCATGATATCCCTTCAATTGACTTCTAGCTCACCATAAAGAATGAATACTCAGTGTTATACTCAGTGTTATCAAGGTTTATGTAGCATGGTTGCCCTTTATGTGCAGATAGAATTAAATACAGAATATAGATAGTCTCCATGTGCCCCTTCCCAAAAAATGTAAACCAGTCAAGTCCAAGTGAAGAATAAGGACTGCCCCTTAGTTTGGGGCTTCCAAACCCAATTAAAGTCCACAGTATATTTCCAGGAACTGCCAATGAGGCCTAGTTAAGGGTTCCTCTCCCCAGAAATAATTTAACTTCCTGCCAATCACAGGAATCATTGCCGGGGGTTGGAACGCTGTAGCCCTTAGCTCTACAGCAGACAGAGGTGGACCACAGAAGAGGTAGGTAAGGAGATGGAAAAGGAGGGAGGGAATGCACCAAGATAGAGCCCCCCTCCTGCAGTACCCTAGGTGGCTGCCTACCCGGCCTATCCCGCGGTCCACCCCCTAACTAGATCATGTACTTGTTACAGCACCCAATCAGGTACTACATTTGGGATACATATTTAAAGGCAAACTAATATTTGAGAAAAAAAATTTTGTTTCATTATTTTATAAACATTGCAATGTGATGTATAGTTTGCACAAACCGAAATAATTGTGTTATGTCATATTTCGTCATGGAGTGCTTTTACGCTACTGGTTGCTAGCTTTGGTTGCAACTGGATGCACATTTCTTCCAGCGTGACAGATTTCAGCAGTTTCTTTTCTCGCCACTAATCTTAATGGTCAGTTTTGATTTTACATGTGCTCGCTGAGAACTCCGGCTGTTGCTAGCTGTGATCTCACAGCTGTATCTTTTTCATTCACAGCTATTTCTATTTAACTTAATGAAAGTAACTCTTGTCGGGCAAATTATCATATTCCCTGGGAAAGTATCTGTTCTTCAGTAATGAAAAAAACCCACTATGTGTGTCAGGTTTCACTACATATAATGCCACGATTTGAAGACAGCCGCTGTGACGTTAGTTACATAAATTCCTGTAGTGGTTGATGCTACATTGCAACAACCTGATTAATGTCAGAATAAATCCAAAATCAGACAAAAGACACTAATGTATGTAACATTTGCAAAACGATTCTGTACTATTAGCAAACGGAAGTATTTATGTTCTCTGTATGTGGAAATCTTTAATAAAAGTATCTGTCCTGGAAATACACTGGTGTCTCCAGATGATATAGATATATATCTGTTACACATCGGGTCTTATTAACTAAAGGCCAAATAGTCGCGTATAGCTCTGAATTCACATTTGATCACAACTTTTGTTGACAAAACTATTCCATTATGGACCCAGGTAAAAAATCTGCACTGCCCCCTTCCTCACCAACACCTCAATCATTTTTGGACTTTGGCAGATGACATCACAGGCAATTTGTTCTCTGTTGTCCTGAATTTGGCACCGGCAAAGTTTAAAGTATGGTCTAAAGCAGGGGTCCCCAAACTACAGCCTGTGGGCCGCATCCGGCCCCCAACGCCAGGGCTGAGACTAGGGGTAGGCAGGGTGCTGCAGGAGGGGGGCGCAATCTTGGTGCTCATCCCCCTCCTTTTCCCTACCTACCTCAACCCCGGCCCGGCTTCATCTGCTTTAAAGATTACTGTTACGGAGCTCCTCTCTCCCTCCCCCAGCGCATACTAATGATGTTATTACACACACATCAGGAAACAGTGGGGGAGGAATTGAGGAGCGCTGTAACACTAATCTCTACAGCAGATAGAGTGAAAAGAGGAATTGGTAGAGACAGAAAAAGGGGGGGCGAGCACCAGGATTTGCGACACAACACCCCCCTTTCAGAGGACATGGAGTAAGGTGGAGGTTGTGGGGCGAGCAGCACAGTGTGAGAGGGAAGTTGTGGGGAAGGCAGCACAGTGTGAGAGGGGAGTTGTGGGGAAGGCAGCACAGTGTGAGAGGGGAGTTGTGGGGAAGGCAGCACAGTGTGAGAGGGGAGTTGTGGGGAAGGCAGCAAAGTGTATTTTAAATATTGTATTTGTTCCCTTTTTTTTTTTTACTTTAAAGGAGAACATGCTCATGCTGTGACTGTAATCAATCAGCTCAGTATAAGATAAGGTAAGTGTTTTAACACTTGTTTTTTATTTTTTTACTTTAAAAAATACTTAAAATAAGATATGTGCAGTGTGCATAGGGATTTTCATAGTTTTTTTTTTAAAGTCCGGCCGTCCGTCAGTCTGAGGGACAGTGAACTGGCTGTGTAAAAAGTTTGGGGACCCCTGGTTTAAAGGGATCAGTAATATGGTTTGGTAAACTAAAAAAAAAAATGTTTTTATGAAATAATATATTCACAGTAGCAATATTAGTTCCTTTTAAATCAGTTTTCTCTTGTTATATAACAAAAGCTAAACAAATCATAATAGTCAACTGAACATGAACAATTTCAGCCATGTTCTTTACAATGAACCATACCCGTTGATTACAACACCTGCCTGTGGCTTTTAGAAGCTGATGGAGAAATAGAAGCCAAAATATTAATAACAGAAACTAGTATTAATAAATAATAAAGGCAGGGAATATTTAGGCACAAGCCTTCTATTAAGAAGAAATATGGTACTTAGCTCTCAATGTTTGGTTGTCTAACATTTTCTTCTGACTGTCAGTAATTTATTTGATGGATATACTTCGCAGAACTAGTAAGGGAGTAATTCACCAAGGTGCGAACTCATCTTGCGATCCTTCGATTCACCTCGCAGAGACTGTTACACGCTTGCTTCTCTCCTACATGCAGACATCACCGAACGCTTTAAAGGTATTCCAGTCTGGCCGAGGCGACTTGAGTGGTCGCGAGGTGAGGCGAAGTACCTTTAAAGCGTTTGGTGATGTCCGCGTGTAGGAGAGAAGCAAGCGCGTAACAGTCTCGGTGAGGTGAATCGAAGGATCGCAAGGTGAGATCGCACCTTCCTGAATTACTCCCTAAATGTTAAGCTAAAACATTAAGAATAGAGAGAAGACTTAGGGGGTTATTCACTAAGGTGCGAATTAGACTGTCGAATTTGAAAACAGCAGATTCCCATAGCAAATCCGCTACAATTTCCCATTGTAAAGTCGCAACAACTTTTAAAGTAAAGATTGCAACAATTTTCCCATAATAAAGTTGCGACTGCGGCAGTAGCAGCCTATTGCGACTGTCTTTATCTGGCGAATTCGCACCTATACACAACAATTCAAACTTTAGTGAATAACCCCCCTAAGGCTTTTCCTAACAAGAACAACATTTCCCTTTGGGAATTCACCACTTGTATTTTCTTGAGCCAGTTGACAGATTTACATGCCAGGGATCAGCGCTAGGTCACAAGAAGATTCAATTTGGTTCAGAAAAAGGAGCACTGCCTCTCCTACTCTTCTAATATAACCAGCTTCCTTAGAAACCAGACCCAAATTTCTGTCTCATTGAGTTCAGTGATAACCATCTACTGTTACCTCTACAATATCTCATGTAGCCCAGCTCAGGGATAAGGAGGTAGATAAAGTTCTTAGTTGTTCCTGGTTTATATATGGTTATTTATCACCCATTTCATCAAACTTTCTTCTGTTAGGCTGGTCATATAAAGGGCAAGAATCCAGTGTTTGTCAAGCAATAAATCAGAAGCGGAGTTGTCTATCCACTTACCTCTAATGCTGGGCTCATGTCAAGTCATTAATCTTCCAGAAACTGTTAAACTGTAATTTGTTGTATGAAGTCAAGGGTAATCTGGGGGCTGCCACTGACTACAGACAGGTTCTGGTCTGTTTAAAAGAAAAAGGGAACATGGGATAAAATCAAGCAACAGTTTATCTTTTGCTAAATGCACTATTTGATACTGTTCATATTATATATCCCTCCTGTAGAGGATGGGGATTTTTTTTCTAGACCAGCGGTTCTCAACCTTGTTGAGACTGTGACCCCCTTTACTGACATCACATGATGTCTGGGCCCGACGTCATCGCGTTGCATGTCACGTGATGACGTTCGGGCGCAACATCATCACGTACGCGTGTCACGTGATGACGTTTGGAGCCCGACATCGCCGCGCAGGAACACTTATATAAAGGGATCTGCGCTTTCTTCTGGCTTCACAGCGTGTTCGCGACCCCTGTGAGAGCATCGTTCAACCCCCAATGGGGTCACGACTTACAGATTGAGAACCGCTGTTCTAGATGCTACCTCTGAGTTTGTTGTCTTTGTTTTACTGTAGTTCTTAATTACAATGTACATATATTTCCTGACACACTGTATAATAAATAAAATAGCAATATAGTGTACATAAAGGTGCCAAAACAAACATTACGGTATTTCCAGCACTAGTGGAGACAGAACCTTTCAGCTGTTTGGTTGCACAAAAGCTTTTTTTTCCATTTAAACTTCCAAATATTAGCAAATATATTAACTTTCAGTTAAGGGCTGGTGGGAGTTGCAGTTTATTAACACATTAAATGCTGCAGATGGGATGATGTAGTACGAATGCCTGTATATCATGATCCATATATTATTACGCTGCTGACCTAGAACTGTTATTTATATTTACAAGGAGCTCAACCTACGATTTAGTCTAGTGACATAGCCAGGAGGCATTTAAAGTGCACCTGTCACCTTAAAACGAATACTAAATTCGGTTCTACTAATGACAGATGACAGAGAGAAACGCTGTATAAAGGTACATTTTTTAAATCCATATATATTTACAAAAACATTTATTTCATTAGTACAACCTAAATTAGTATTAGAGTTTTGAGGTGACAGGTACAGCTATTATATTGACAGGTGAGTCATAACCACATATGAGAATGCCCTGTGGTTAGGGACCATAACATATATATAAGGATATGATACTGAACTCATGGCTCTTTATCGATCATGTAATAACTTAGAAATTTTTCAGTAGGATTCCTGACTATGGCATGAGACTAGCACTCAGAGCTGGCAGAATGTTGGCATTGCAGCTTCTCCAATCAGATTTCTTCAAGAATCTATCCACTTCCTGCTAATCTCACATTCAGAAGTAATCCCATGATGAAGCAGGGCACCCATGAGGCTAAATTCCAGTTGCAAGCTCATCGCTAAAGAGAAATCAACTAGTGTGCAGCTTCTCCCAGGAGAACTAGGTCTCTCATGACATGTCCAATTCAAAGCCTGACTTACAGAGATGAATGATGCTAAAGGGATAAAAATGACAGCTTACAGCTACCTTAATTTTCATTCACCAGCACAAATGTGATTGAACATGGGGCTTCCTTAATGTGAAATTGCAGTCTGAATAACATAACATTGTATTTATGCCTAAAGCTAGTGTGGAATGTCGTGTTCGGAAGTGTAGTGTTGGGAAGAGTTAACTAGCTTGAAGTGAATTCTAAAGAAGTTAAAATATTTAACTTTTAAGGAGTATTTATTTTAAAGCAGTAGGTTTCCTGGCGCACGTATGCTACTTCCATGTTGTGAAAAAAAGGCATATTTACATTAGGCCAATGGGAGTACAGTTACAAACCACTGGCCCTGCCGTTAAGTAATGGGCAAGCAGACAGTATGGATAGTGAATGTGTAGACTTGTCATGTCGCTGCTTATTTTACCTAAGTGAGCTTGAGTTTGGCTCCAAGTTTGCTTCCTTTGAAGTTGTGCAAAGATTTCTCTTCCCTCATCAAACCTCAAAAGGCAAAGCGTGAGCAGTGAACCTTTCATGGGTTACTCAATAAATCAGGAAACTATTTTATCTGTGATCCTGACAAAAGAGCAGCTTTGGAGAGAAGTCAGTAATTAGTGAGGGAATAGTTCAACAAAAACTGATAGAATGAGTTCAAACAGCCAACAACAGCTGAAATTGAACATTTTCTTGTCAAGTCCCTCTGACAGCGCCATCAGCCACCACGTTCCAAGTCCTTAGCCTGGGTTATAGGGTTGTGCGACAGGTTCCACTAATAATCTGTAAGGTAAATATTACTAGGATATTTGATGAGCATGTTAGGTGAGTGAATGTGAATGCTTCAGGCTTTATTACATACCATCTTCCAGTTATTAGGAACAGTTGTATGCCTTTCTTTGTTAGCAGTGATGTGATATTCCATTCCCTCTTCTATGGTAAAATGAACAAGTAGACAAAAAACTGCATCTATACTTATTAGGTGCTTCTCACATAGCAACAGACATTTCATTTATAGTTATAAGGGCTTTATCAACTTCTTCTAAAATAAGATATCTCATAGGGATAATCCTGCTGATTAAAGCGAATGCTCTAGAATTTCTGGAGCTGTTCCACTCATATTATTAGTGTTAATCCAAGCTTGTTTTTATCTGCTGTACATATCTGTTGGTGCTACTGCTTTGTAGTCTATGAAAAGATTAGACGAGTCTGTATATAGTGAAAAATAGTTGTCTTATTAATGGGGAAAAAAAAACCCCATCAAAACCACCTTTTGCTGATCTGTTCCATTGATCAGCAAGTGATTCCAGGCTAGGTTAGAAAAAGGTGAAGCAAACACTTTAACCTTCAAGTACCAAGTATTTAAATTCAGTTATAAGATGTCCCAGGAATGTTAAGAATCAAAGTGCAAAACAGCCAAGTCAGGTGTACCTCACACAACCAAAGAGTTGTTACTTTTATACAGTATTTGTACTGGGGCATTTATTAATTGAGCACTAATACAACAAGGGAAAGACTTAACCATTATAACTGAAAATCATAGTCGAAACTGGCCCAATATAGCACCAGAGGATCCTTTAGTGGTCTCCAGGATAGGAGGCTCAGGCCTGGGGCCAAAGAGTATGACTTTTAGCATATGCAGGTCCCTAGTTTCGCTTAATTACACAAACACTCGGGCAGTTGGCTCTTTTGTAAAGTCCTCCAAAACTGATAAATTATTATAATAGTTCTGGTGTACATTACAGCTTTTGGTTGTAGGCCGTGGGCCCCTGCATTCAGCTTCCCTGGTGGGCCCAAGATGTCCAGTCTAACATAGCTAAAAATGACTGTATGCATTCTAGGCCAGAAAGAATTAAAAACATATTTAAAAGCAGAAAATTATTTTCAACATTCACTTAGTTTCCCGTTGTATTGATTGGCAGGCCTAGCTGAAAGGTGAACATAGGAAACAGGCTTTACATTCAGTTTATATGTTTCATCTTGCATCCGATACACTCCTTGTCCCATAACCTCTTCTTTCCTGATAGCTCAGCTCCTTTGATGGCCAAGTCTGCTTTAATGAACATAATCAGTTTCACGGCCCCTCATGACCCCATAAAAACCTGATTTGTAAACAACTGGTAACCAGAACTTCCAAGAAGTGGGATTAAAGTTAAACTTCAATAACCGAGCATGAATTTATATATACTGAAAATGTGCAAATCTTCAGTCATTTCAGAGAAGATGGTCCTGGCTAGACTTCAAATGGCTGGGATTAATGATGGGCTAATTAACAGCGCACTCTGCACAAGACCTCCCTGCCAGTACAACATTAACAGCAGGGGCTGGAAACATCGCTGCACTGTTCCACATTAACGGCAAGTAATTTTACAGAAAAAGAAGCTGAGTTGGACTATACTGATTAGTTAGTAAGTTTGGGGTAACAAGATAGATAGGGCTGAGGTCCCCTTTAATGCGGACAAGTAAAGCAAGGCTGTAACATAGTAGCAGTTTTGGAAATCGTTCCATTGTACATGGTGCTGTAAATGTGTTTTTGTTTGTTTGTTTTTGGAAGACTTTAAAGTGGTTCTCCTTGGTTTACCATATATCATTTTTTTTTAGCAATAGTGATATAAATCAGTTTTCTAGTATATTGCAATGCAGTATTTAAAATTTCCTGCTGGATTTCACCTGTTCCTGTTGAATTTTGGAGAACTGATTAAGTGCAGTAGCAGAATTCTGATGTAAAACTGCTACTGCGCTTGCACAGATTGCCCCAAATCACACAGGAAATGAGGAAAATCATATCGTTGTGTAGAGCAGAAGACATTGGCCTGTTATAGACAACACTGGAGCCTAGAACCTCGTTAAGTATTTCTCCCCACCTCAATTAAGAATCACTCTTAGTGGTAACAACCTTTAGTTGATATTACGGTTAGTATTATAGGAGGACCGGAGGGTGGAGAACTCATTCACGAAGTGACCCACAGAGTGTAAGTATGTGTCAGTAAGATAAATGATCAAACTTACTAGAAATTGTACAAATAGTTGGAAGGGCAGATTATATGTATATTAGCTAGAAAAGTATATGGGTCATTTTGTGAAGTTACTGTTGGATATTTTTTGAAGGACCTTTTTCCGTATCTTGCCTCTTCTCTTTTACATAGTCTTCTTCTTATCTCCCCATGTTTAAGCCTCTGAATACCATCTCCCCAAAGATAAGTGTGACCAGAGCAATTGTCTCCTTTCTCTAGTAAAGCCTTTGGTGAGAGTTGACAGAAGACACATGTGAAGAGGAGATGTTGGCTCTCTGCCTGTTACACCCAGCTCAGTAATGTAGCCACTGTCAGCCAGCATTTACTTCAGATGAGCATAATCTTTTGGGATGAATTTCTTCATAGGTGGTGTGAAATCCTTCAGCAACAGGGTGAAACTCTACAGACAGCAGAAGGTGAAAGGGCGAATCTCCAGGAGTAATCCCGCTCAATCCTTTGTATAATATACAACCAATGAAACAGAGAGGTGACTACAGAGCCTGATGAGGTCATGGCAAATACGGCTATTAGACAAATAAGGGAATCAATTAGACTGTAAGCTCTTCTGGCCAGGGTCTTCAATTGTTGTTTTACAATAAACCATTTTGTATGAAAATGTGTAAACCATGCAATACATTATTTTGTAGATTCCCCTTACTATGTATAGAAGATAATGGGGTAAATGAAAGATGTATGATTAAAGGGGAGGGAATATCCAATTTTTTTTATTATTTGTACTAAAACAAAGAGTTTTCTGGTATATTACTGTTTTTCTTTGTTTACGCTATTTTGCTATCATCCATTGCAATGAACATATACACAAGGTGTTTAATGGCCACTGTCCACTTCCTCTTCCTTATAATCAATCAACATTGATTTATGGCATTTCTCTGGGACTGCTGCGCATCTCACAGGGGATTCAAGTACTGCAAGGTTAGCAGCAATAACAGAAGACTCAGGGGTGTAAACTTGGGGGGATAGTGTTGGGGAAATGCTTGGGGTGGGGTTTACTTATTCTTTATAAAAGAGCTACAGGATGTGCACTTACTATAACTATAAAAGTATAGATGTGAAAATTGAGTCTTGCTTGGATGGAAATTAGGTTGCAGAGAGACTTCATTTTCTTGTAAGTAAAGAGGGAGAAGTGTCGCACGTGCGGTGGAAATTTTTTAGGGTGTTGGTTCTGCCCAAACCACGCCCCCTTATTGCAATAGCCATGCCCAAAATCATCCCATACTCACACTACTAAAGAGCCGTTAGATATGCTTAAAGGAGAAATAAATCTCATTAGTGTTAGGTGGGATTCTTATGAAGGGAAACACTTACCAAAGGGGGTATAGTCTCCTGCACTGCCTCCTGCTCTAAATACCAAGCCGGTCTCTTCTGCTTTGCACACCACTGCCATCCTCTTCACTTCCTCTTCCTGTCAGGTTTTCGTTAAATTCAACATGCACAGAAGCAGAATTCTAATGGATAACAGCGGTTCGCGGAGCAGAAGAGATCTTGAGAATAAAACTCCTAACGGTAAGATTTTCCCCCACTTCTCCCATTAAGCATCACCTACTAGTACTAACAAGCTTTAGTACCCCCTTTAACACCATATCCCCGTAAAGAGTAAAATATGGTAACATACCCAGTTCCAGTACAGTACAAAATACCCTAAGACATGATCAGAAACAGTACAATACATACTATGATATAAATACAGCGTCTAACTAGTCTCCCCTCCAGGAGACCCACCTGACAAGCAACTCGTCCTCCTGAACATGCGACATTGGCCGGTGAAGTTTTGGCATGCATACCCCTTAAACGTCCAGGATTCTGCAGGAAAGTCCCATTTAACATTTTGGGGACTTCCACATATTCAGCCAAGCCTGTGACTAATACCCACATGTTGTATTGAATTGTAATTATTCATTTATATTGTAAATATATTTAAATATTACATATTACGGTATATACAGGTTTGTGTGTTAAAGTGATGCTAAAAGACACTTGTCCCCATAAGTGTGACTGCATGACTAATTTGTTAGTCATACTAATATTTTTGACATGACACACCAATAGGGGTCGCAATTGCGTCTGGGCCCAATCCCCTCTGTTGTCCTGCAGCACCTGCCTGGTAAGCGTTTGCTTGGGCCATCAAAGAAGGAGCAGCATTGGGAGGGATGGGGAATGAACATGCATGGGCCTAGGGTAGAGGCCCACCTCTCTAAATTTATGCCATTGTATTTTTGGCCAAACATCCTGTGATCAAACGCCCCATGTCACAAAAATCATACAGGAAGATGTTTTTCCACCTAGAGTTTTATGTATCTGTGCAATGGAGCATGATGCAGATACATGACTATATGTATACCATGATTCATAGTATATATTTATGTATCTGCAGCATGGTGTATATAGTTATGTATCTGCATCATGGTGTATATTTATAGGAAGTGGGGGCTGCCGCATTGTTTCTCTGAAGACTACAATAAACATTAACCATTTACCATTTACCATTTAAGGCAGAAAATAAGAAAATGAGGAACGTTCGAACTTTTAGGAGAGGGAATGGATTCAACTAAATCCAACTGAAAGTAGGATACATGAGAGGACATTTTGAATCCATTCCTATGATTTGAAGATTTTCTTTATCAGCGAATTTTATAGGCGTTTTTTCCCTGCCTTTTTTACTATTACCAAATGAATATCAGTGTGAAAATGCAGCGCATTTTTACGCTGTGTTTGATCGCAACTGTTAAAATCCTATTGAAACTAATCTAGTCACATAAAATACGCCGCGTTCCATGCGCTCAAAGAAATAGCGCAGGCAGCGTTCTAGCACAATACGCTCTCAATGGAACTCTAGGTTCTTCCTTTAGCATTGTTCTCTATGGATTTCCTCTGGTGTCTTTTCTCAGCGTATTTTCATAAAAATAATACGCTAGTAGTATTCGTAACAATACGCTTGTGTGATCCTAGCCTTAAAGCACCTGTCAACAGAAAAGAAAACGATGATGGAAACGGTAAACCAAAAGTTGCAAAATTCAAAAACTTGATAACCCCCCCGCCAATGTGAGACAGCGACACCCAGTGGCCAAATTACCAAAATGACAGAATGCTAACTTTATCATGCATGTATGTATGCATAATTTTATTTATAAAGCACCATGTAATAACTAAACATTCCACATGTATATATGTTTCCATTTAATATTTCAAATAATTTACAACTATTTTATTTTTAAGAACGTGTCATTTTTTTCAGGATAATGGTGATTTAAGTTGAGTTGACGATTCAGCATTGCGACTATTGGATTTCCATTCTTGCAGCGCTGTACTCGTTTCGCTTTAATATTTTCTGCCTGTTGCACTGCTTGTTATTTTTTCCGACCCTCATCACAAGTGCCTGCTGTGTCCACAGTTTCAGACTTCTTTTTTTTCCCCCTCTCTCATTCAAGCCGTGCGTTCAGACAAGGACCCCTTTCATCGCTCTTCTAACAGGATAGAAAAATCAATAACGCAGTGAATGTGAAGCTCGGATTAAAGGGATTCTTTCCCTCTGCTTTTCTCACAGCCAGAAATCGTGAATTTTGTCCCTCATCCCCCCCTCACCAAATGCCTGAAACATTATTTAACCCTTATTTGTACAGGACTGCGTTACGGGATGGCGCATGCGTTTAGGCCATAAAGTGAATAAGCGTAAAATAAATGTACTTTAAAACAGAGTGCATCTACATTGGCAGAAAGTGCTTTAGACCAATCCCTGCCCTGGATTCCACTTTGTGATAGTTACTTACGTAACAGCAGATTTCAGCAGAAATAGGAGTGCTGTAATCCCTTTTATAGGGAGGAAAATACAAGAAAATTCAGTAAGAGAGCACTGAGAAGTGGTAAACACAGGACCACAGTCCCCCCCCGCTGGACAAACTCTATACCTACAAAGAAATAGGGGAATCTAGTAAAGTTTATGGGGGTTATTGACTAAAGTGAGAATTCAACTGTTGAATTATCAAACAGCAGATTGCCATAGCAAACCCGCGACTGTGACAATAGTAAAGTCACGAATATTCTCATTGTAAAGCCGTGACTGCGACAGTAGCAGTCTATTGCGACTGTCTTTAGCTGGCAAATTCAAACCTTTATGCAACAATTCGGACTTTAGCCAATAACGCCTACAATAACAATTGAGGTTATTTAGGGATCACGTGACCGCGCGTACCTCTAGGCTCGGGAGCTCAAAGCATATGCGCTTTGAGTCTCCCAAGCCAGTTATGCTGACAGGTTCCCGAGTAAGCTTGCTTGGTAAATTGTCAGCATAACTGGCTGGGCAGACTCAAAGCACATATGCTTTGAGTCTGCCC
>WMED01008878.1:0-14835 GCA_019650415.1 Pipa parva | reverse complement strand
GCTTGTCTAACTAAAAAAGGTTTCACCGAATATTGCAATACTCATCTGTGGACTAACACGACCACTCTATCCTAACTTTTATATATATATAAATGTATAATGGACTTCATATTTTGTAATCCTACCTCTCTTATTGACTCGGGTCAATTGACAGGTTTCTTTCTCAGTGCCTAATACATTACAATGTTATATGTCAACGAGTTGATGACATTGTCAATAATCCTGATGGAGGCCTTCCTTGTGTATTTTCTGGAGTTAATATTAGCATGGTGGTGATTCCCCATTATAGAAACAGTGATATATATATATATATATATATATATATATATATACTGTATATATCTGTAGGAAACCTGTCACCGTTTTCTTGTAACTGTTACTGGGGTCCTTCCTTGATAATTCAAATATCTTGACATCACTGAGCAGAATGGTTATCTTGGAGTGATATTCCAGTGTATTTAGAACAACAGTGAAATGCTTGTGGATTTTTTACCTCTCAGTGGAAATGAGGAAGCCACTTGGATGAGTGGTGAAATGTTTTCAAGAGAACACAAGTCTAGTTGATTTGATGTACTTCTGTTAGTGATATCATGACCTGGATGAATGAAACCCTTCATGGACATATTGTATTACAACGTTCCCTCAACCTAGCAAACACATTTCTCTTCTCTTATGTTTCACTGAAAATCAATCACCATGGTTCAGCTGGTTACACACTTAGCAGAATAAGTATAGCGTCAGACATTATGTGGAAGTGTAGGTATATTGTATGTACAGTATGTATATTTTTATTTATATAGCACCACTAGCTTATGCAGTGCTGTACAATGTAACAATGCAATTATAAAACAGACAAGGGAAGTGGGTAACAAAGAACAAGTGAAGTAAATTACAAGCATATAATCAAGAAGATACAACCCTCTAAGTGCCAGGCTGTGATTGAAACAAGAGGATGGAAGTCCCTGCCCCATAGAGCTTTCAATCTAAATAATAGATAGACTTACATAAACAGATAGGAGAGTAACAAGTGCTGTAACATAAAGTGTCAGTTCATTAGCGTATAGGTGCCAATTAAAAAAGAAAATAAATACAAAATGGAATAAATAGCTGCTTAAAGATAAAATATAGACACGAAAACCAGTGCTAGAGCTCCAAGAGGTAAGATTTCAATGTAGATTTGAAGATATTGATGGATTGATGGATTGCTCTTAGCAGAGGTAGAGGGGTAGAGAATTCCAAAGATAAGGGGCAGCAAGAGAGAAGGGTTTAAGACTAGAATGGGTGGCCTTAGTGAGTGGTTCATGAAGAAGGTTGGCTTGTGAAGAACAGAGTTGATGGCTAGGTGTATGTGGGCAATCAAGGGAAGAGATGTAGGGAGGGACAACAGACTGAAGGTGTACTCCATCTACTCAAATGATAGACAGAATTAGCAATGTAACTAAACCAGGATAGGCACCGGGCCCCCTTTCTCATGGTGTTGCCCCTCACCCAAAATCAGAAACTATAGAGTGGCTGCACTATGGAGCTGTCCAGCAGTTGTGGCACAGGACACAGAATGGACCACTGTGATCCCTATAGTTACGCCAATGGACAACATAAGTCTGCACCTGTAAAATACAAAACTTCAAACAATGCTGTATGAAACAACAAAAGAACATATTAAACATTTTAAAAACTACATTAAAACATCATTAAGACTTGTTATTAAAACTAATTGAAGGTTAAGGCTCATTCATCCAGGAAAGGAAAAAATCACATATTCGAAACGAAGAATTTTTTCCTCTCGAGATAAATTGATAAATGACCGCAGTACATGTGAATCTGTTTATTTATTCATTTTTATGGTCATTATCTGTATTATCAGCACCATGGGATATGCTGAAAGGTTGACTTTAATTATGTCTTTTCAGTTAAATAACTTTGTAAACACCCATTACAGTTGTTGTATGTTTTTATATAGTCTAACAGATTATGAAACACAATAATACAGTATATAGCAACTGTACACAGCTACAGAGTTAATAATTCCCAGGTTTCTACTTCCTCCTTGCACGCATAATAATTACCATTATCTCTTGCGTGCTAAGGCATAAACTGCAGGAAGCAATATTCCTATATATATATATATATTTATTTATGCCTTGCTTGTTTCGTTGTTTATTTTTATAACTTTCTTTTAATTAAGCGGTATTTAAAAACTGGAAATCTAGCACTTCAGTAATAAGCGTTGCAATAATTTGCTTAACGTTTAAGTTCTTAGAAAGGAAGAGAAGGAGCATTAATTTTGTTTAGTTAAAACAAGCTTTGCTTTCGAACAGCAGGTGGTAATTGAAAGAAAACAAGGACTCATTAGAAGAACGTCTGGCGTCTCATGATACAAACAGAGCACACTACACAACCCAAACACAAGAGCCCTGAAATGAAGTGGTCATCAACTAATTAACAGAACATGTTTTAATTACCGGGTAAACCATGCAGCGCAGTGTGTCAATTTAACTGATGTGCTAAGTGCCAGTTTACAGTATCAGAAACAGACAAATAATTGGAACCTAATTACATCCAGGTCTATTGCACACCAGTGCCTCAAGCCCATCTTAATAAACAAGTTTTTACATCAAACCATGAATAGCAAATACAACCGTTCCGTTAATTGCTACATTGCGAGGCTGGGGCTTTGCCAGCTCTGACTATTAAAGTAGGCTCTTGTGTGAATTGCATTTGTTCCTCTATGCTTTAATTAGAATCAAATGAGACAAAGATCACGTTCTATTGCTGCAATTCAATATATGTAAATAAGATAAGTGCCTAATGTTTTTTTTTATTTTTATTTTTTTATTTTATTCCTCAGCTCTCATACATTTGGCAGCTTGGATATGGTAATAGCCGAACAGTCTGGAAATGAAATTGACCTGCCCGGTGATATGTAGGAGAGAATAAAATGCAGGTTTTTTTTTTTTAATGAAGTGTAACTAGTATGATTAAACTGGAAGCAGACAAATAAAATGGAAGAAGAACTAGCAGTAGGCAAGAAACCCATGGGAATATGTTATTTTTATGATTGGCGTTCATTCCAACATCAGTTGTCTGTCACAAAGGCCAATGCAAAGAAGCTCTGACTTGTCAACAAAGGTCTTGAAAAGATGAGCTGTCTTTCACAGACCCGCTTGGTGAAGTTGCAGCTTAACTCATTGTGCTGTAGGCATGATCATTTGCCAGTTCACACATTATTTACACTGCTGTGTTAAACTGGTCCATGGAAAAACATGGGATATGAACTGGAGGTTTCTTTGGAGCAATGATAGAACGGCATGCCACAGTATGTGTGTTATATTGGCCTTTGGTATCATTTGCGTAGTTGGACCTGTGTGGCCCAATGGAAAATTAGGTGAGGCCCAAAAGGAAAACTTATCTAGATATAAATATTTGGTTTGAATATTAACCCTGCCAAATAGCATTTAAAGGGGCACTTTAAGATTGTTTTTCTATTGGTCATTCCAAAGTTATTACTTATTGATGTGGTTTTCTTCTCCAGCCCTGTCTCCTTGTTGTAATTGATTACGGTTCCTTCTCCCTGCAGGCTGTCATCACAGAAGCAGAATTTTGATGTAATTCTGCTTCTGCGCTTGCTATAATCACAGATTTTGAAGAGGAAGCAAGAAGTGAAGAGGTACAATTTGGGTGGCTGCCACCCAATTGTGGGTCTACCACTGCCATTTAAAAAGCGGTGTAACTTGGCTATGATAGAGGTGAAAAAGAAGATTAAAGTCATTCTGTGATGAGCCAGGAGGGAAGAGTAGTTACAAGATAACCATTCTAATGAATGACAGTAGTACTAAGACTGAACTAAAGTAATTAAGGGGAAGATGAAAATAATACAGGAGGAAAACTCTCAATACACATTCCCTGCCCCCACTTTGTCTTCTGGCAAGTGCTTTGCTATCAAAATGCTGATCTTCTTTACATGGAAGAAGCACTCCCAAACCGATACATTCTTAAAGGTGAAGGACTTTCAAATTGAAGGGATGGTTGTGAGTGCTACTTAAATATGCACCTGAGAGGAGTGAGAGAAGACTTCTCTAAATAAATGGATTTCAAGTGCCAGTTTGAACTAAAACAACTTGGAACAAACTCTTAATGGGAGAGGCAAGTAATATCAGAGGTAGGAGGAAGTTCTGGAGACACCTCATTTCATCTCAACAAGAATAAAAGGTGAAAGAGTCCAGCTGCTGCCCCGCATGTAAACTAACACAATAACCAATCTCTGCCTAGGAAGAATAACCAATAGGATTTAACGAGCCACTTCAGAAAATATTGTTAATCTAAAGTAAACATAATATGTAAATAAGTCATATTTTTCTTTACTGCCTTATTTCATAATTAATGATATTCTCCTTGTGGATTTTCTTTTTGCACCTTCAACTATAACACCTTCAACCTACACTTTCCATCCACAAACCCTACATATAATGTATATTAACACCCACCCACAGATAATGTATTACAGAGTTAGATTAGGAATCTTTAATATCTCTATATGTTATGCTATAATTGGTTTACCTATAACATAGGAAGAATTTACAGTGAACACTGTTTTAGGAAATGTATATATTTGAAATGAGCAGCTAGGTATTCAGGGACACCTGTATTCCATTTGTTTTCTAAATTCCTATATAGATGCAAAGGTGTTTCAATAATTGGGGCAACTTTGAGATATTCTTTCACTTACTGATTCATGCACATGCATTGTTGGGGAGGTCAAGGAAGAGTAGTGAAAGTCATCAAAGGCACATTTACTGAGGTCTAGTAACCCAAATCAACCAATCAGCAGTTAACAACCAAAAGTATAGGGGAGACAGAATAACAGAAGTCAACACCTTATGGGTTGATATGGGATAGCACCATATGATCTACATGGTTGTCATTTTGTAGTCAAGATGTTTGTGTCCAGGGGCAAGATCACAAACCTGTGATATATGTGGCCGATAATTTTATAAATACATATATGCTATTAAAAGGATGAATACAATTATTACAACGGTAGGGATAGTATCTCAGTTAGGATGTGCTCTTCTTAATGCTAAACGAGAGGATTAATGGATCTGAGTAAAGTTTTTAATTAGGAATAGGGTTTTCTAAAAACTGCAGACATTCCCTATCTCAGGAACTACCTACCTCCTAATATTAAGCAGATGCAAAGAGCCTAATGTAATCATCTGTTTTACTCATAGAAAAATCTCAAATAGCACCAGTTTTATGTATGCTGAACTCAAATATTTAACCAGATATTTTGCATTTTTATAATCGCCCTTTTACCTGGTGCAATGGAATTAATGTGTACAAGATTCTCAGTATCAGACTGTATAGATACAGATCCATTAATGGCCTAAAGATCAACCAAGTCTCCAACCACAATCCTATAAACAATATGGGTTTTTTTTCCAATGCTATCTATATGTGTTAGGGAAACCTGGGAATCCTTCTTATTTTAAAGAATAAATAAATCCTAAAAAATATTTAGGCTAGAAATGTTTAAAGTTTACTTTTTGGAAAACTGGACTGCTACGAGAAAACTCAGAAAATTGCAAAGCATTATAGAAGTCCAAGCTCTCGCTGTCTTCACTGATTCCATTTTATAAGTAGCTGAGTTCAATCCACAATAATGGGATACCAGGCTACATATCTCTCCAGTTTTTGATGACTTTATTGGAGGAGGGAGCGATAGAAAACTGTTTGAGCATGCTCAAAAGCAAGCAATGCCTGGGGCTCAGTCAGGAGGAGGTACTACAATCAATAAATGGATTCTATGCTTACGGTGCCTGACAAAGACTGATATCTAGGGGGGTTATTCACTAGGGTGCGAATTCGACTGTTGAATTCGCAAACAGCAGATTCCTATAGCAAATCCATGACAATTTCCCCATTGTAAACTCGCAACAATTTTTTTATGTTAAGATTGCGACAATTTTCCCATAATAAATGTTCTCATTATAATGACGTGACTGCGACAGTAGCAGCTTATTGCGACTGTCTTTATCTGGCGAATTCGCACCTACAGTATATGCAACAATTCGGATTTTAGTGAATAACCCCCTACTAGAGTGAGGTAAGTTAAAATGAGTTAAAATTTAAAAAAAAATAAAATCAGTTGAGTTTGCAAACCCCATAGTTATAGCAACGTACAGCATGAACAGGAGAAAATCGCAAACAATCAGTTTAGCAATGCATATACACAGACCTGGGAACTTTCATCCTAAACCCTAGTTTTATATCTGAGTTTTCATTTTATTTCCTGTCTTAAAGTTTTTATAGCCTGGGGAAGATACATGTGTCCCAGTTCCTCCCCAAAATCAATGTGACTTGTCCTCCCTGTGTGCAAAGCTCCACCCATTATGTGATACACATGCATCATTAAGCCTCATCCCAGTCATCTGAACCAGTGGGTGAGCCCATCCATATTCCCAGTTACTAACATCCCCCCTTTTAATGGGGACATAAATAAAAATATTATGTAGTATAAATTGACTGGACCATTACAATTATCAATAACATATCTAGAATCTCAGTGGTTTAAATATATACCTGTATCCCATAATACTTACATTACATGATATTTTACATGTCAACTTTACCTATAAAAGGCAAAAAATGATGAAATATACTTAATGGAGGTCCGAACAGATTTTAGCACCACCAGACAGAATGAATATGTTATGTGTTGTGACCTTTGTAAAGGGGAAAAGTGATACAGTCAACTTAACTGCAGACAGATAAAGAGTTCACCCATTCAATTTAATGAGTTCCATCTCAATCCTTAGAAACAAAATATCTCAAAAAGATCTGACCATCTAATCTCTTTAACTAGTGCATTCGTGCATTGCAGCAGTGCAGCAGTGCAGCAGTGCAGCTGTAAAGAATGCAAACTGTAAATGGCTGATCTAGTCGGTAAGGTTTTATTGTTTTTTATTGATTAAAGGATCATCTGGCAACACCAACCCTTGAAAACTAAGATCTATAAAATACCCATGGTGCAGGGCTGATAACGGAAGGATACCTATGGAAAATGCAGTGTGCAAGACTGTCCTGGAATATATTCAGACCTGTATTAGGCATAGAGGCCAACAGTATAAAATATTCCAAATACCGATTTTAATTTATTCCAAGACAGCCTTACACACTGCATTTTCCATAGGCGTCCCCTCTTTAAAGGGGAATGTTGGAAGATATGTTTTTGCAATGGAGACATTTCTGTCCCCTTTAAGCCCACCTTACTGGATTTTTTACTCACCATCGCTTTACTAGTAATTAGGAACCAAACGCCATATTTGAATTATGTAAAATCCCTTAAAAACACTACAAAAAAAATCTAAATTCTAAGCCATATTGTCAAATCTGCATTTTAAGTTTTATTATTCCATTGAAAGATGGCAACTACGGATATACACACACATTTATTTATTCCATAAGGCAACTCGGAAATTAATAACAGACAAGCGCTGAAGCTCGTTCTCCAGACATGTGACTCACGTGGAAAGGAATTGATGTAAAACTTGCTTCGATTTTTTTTTTCTTAATCTGCGTGAAACACGTGAAGGGTTATATGTATTTTAACCCTTTGAGTTTTCTTTGAGCCTTAAAATACGATGACTGATGTTCAAGCATAACCAGATGCAAATGTTGAACCACCAAAGCTAATGAACTGCAATAACCCAGAACTCATTGCGAGGATTTCGCAGCACCCTTACATTGCAGCAACCCCTAAGGACTGGATAATGTTGATTGAAACTGAGCAGTACAGCTTGCCTTGCATCATGATTCATTGCTCACAAACCATTCATCTTTAAGTAAGTTTAACAATTTGGGTTATGCTGCAGATTAGAGTTTAGGGGGAAAAAAATGTCTGGAAGGATCAATGACATCAGTGGCCTTTTTCAGAATGGCCCAGGTTTATTTTGGAGAGCTTTTGTGGACGCATTAACATTAACAAATGATGATTACAGAGATCCAGATGTTGTAAAGAAGCAAAAGATCCCTCCTCATACTTCCATTCGGTTGCTAACTTGCTTAGGGAAGTCTTTAAAGGACCACTAAATAGTTATCTTCTGACATGGCATCTGTTATTTCAAATCAAGTCATCTTTTACGCTTATAGGCTGATATCTATTGCTTTGTGTTTTCTTATCAAATTGCTCTTTGCAGACATATTTTATCTGTTACATATAGGATTACCAACAGGGATTACAGAGGACACCTAAGAGGGCCAGTCAACCATTTGCCAAAGCTGAATTGTAACTATTTTTTTGACAGTTGATATGTGCTTTAAAATTGTGGCAGGAAGAGCAATTGAAGAAGCAGCATTAAACCAGTATTCTGCTTCTGCACTTCCTCTGTTCACTGAATTTCAACAGGATACAGGAAGCAATGAGGATCGCATCCAATACAGAGAAGAAACCGAAAGCAGTGTTGAGACAAGCAGCGCTGGAAAAAAAGAAGCACACCAATACATTTTTCACCCCCTTCTTCAGAATCACCCCTAGGATTCTTCTTTAATGTAGAGATGAGTATGTTAGCTTATTCCCATGAGATCAAACATTACCAGTTTAAAGTATGCTTCCAAACTGCTTTAAAAAATCCAAGCAGAGTAATACTGATTTTTTTTGTGATTTTTAGACAAATCTGAATGAATTTGGGTGATACACTTCTTGTAGAGCTGCAGGTCACAGCTTTATAAGGACACCATACTCTCACCTTATGCAGGAAGGTGTTATACATGAACCAATGAAAGAGAGGGAAATATAATATTGAATGCACTGATACACATGATCCTATTTGCCTAGTGTCATAGTGAATGTAAGTTTGGGGGGTTTAGAATGATCGCCTCACCCTTATATGAGGGGGCTAAGTACCTGGAAGGGGATTATTTTCAATAACCTCCAATCCCTAAAATGAATAAAAACTAGATGACTCATTCGCTAGGTATGACCTCCAACCACCTTGTATTCCAGGGGGGAGACTCTAAAATAAAAAAACAAAATATTCCCCCAGATCCTGAGATCCCCTCCAACCCTTATTTACACGTGGGATGATGGATCAGAGAACTAAGAGAATGAGGGTCCTTTTTAAGTATTAACTTTCTAGTAACCTGCTTGGTACCTTTCTTCTTGTACCTTAATTATCTGTTTGCCACCAAAGTAGTAGTAGAAGGGGCCGTGATCTTGCCTTTCTTTAATTCCCCTACCTTGGGTGAAATTATAGGGGGTCCTGTGGACCTTTACATTAAATGTATTATTACTTCTCTATTTCACTAAGCAATAGGGATTACGGGTAGGAATACTATAAACCCTCTATGGTGGCAAATGACTTCTACCTCCAGCCAAGGATTAAAATGCAGGGTGGGTTTAACTGGTTCATTGCTAGTTTGACTATTTAACTATTTTGTTGTTTACTTGGCTTTTAACTATTTTGTGGTTAGTCCCCTATTTCTGCTGTATGAACAGAATTGTGTTTTTGTATTTATAGAAAGTCCTCTATACCATCTGCAAAAACTATCGATGTGCCTAGGGAATGGCACAGAGGAATTATAGATGGAACAGCAGTTCTGTCGGCTACTCAGTCACACCTGTTTCCATACCTGGTGCCCGCTGGACCCCAATAAATGTCTATTTTCTGGTCAGTGGGGAAGGAGGACACTGCTCTCAGTCTTGCACCGGGCCGTACTGTAGACACTAGTAGGAATGCTACTGGTTGCCATGTAAAGCTGGTTTAAGAGATGATTTTCTTATTGGATCATTGGACTAATTTTATCATTGGATCAGAGGCAGTTTTTCTACTGAGATTATTATAAAATGTGCAGATACAAATGAATATAACAGAAATCAAGCCCAGTGAGGCACAGAGCATGCTGGGACCAGTCATCGGAGGAACACCATCAAAAACAAGACATACAAGGCTTGAACAGGACTGAAATGGAGTAATGGAGCAGACTTCGTTACAAGCAGATAGGGTCAGGTACAAGTGCACTTGCACTCAAATATTCTAAAAACAGAGACCAAAAGCAATCAATAAATATATGCCTGTCCTAGACATAAATAGGTACTTCAGCATTAAACACTGAAGGAGTGCATTATTTATGAGCATCACAGCAGTTCTGCAAACAAAACTAATTACATGAGTCATTCAGCATCACACTCGCCTGCATTAGGTGTTCGCAACACTTGGACTAAAAGATTCTAATGTTAAAGCATAATGTATAGGTTAGGTTAGATCAGCGGTTCTCAACCTGTGGGTCGTGACCCCTTTGGGGGTCGAACAACGCTCTCATGGGGATCGCGGACATGCTGTGAAGCAAGAAGAAAGCACAAGTCCCTTTATATATGGGTTCCTGTGCAGTGACGTCGAGCCCAAACATCATCACGTGACACGCGTATGTGATGAAGTTGGACCCACACGTCATCGTGTGATGTCAGTACTGGGGGTCGCGGTCTCAGCAAGGTTGAGAACCGCTGGGTTAGATTATCTTTGTCCTTACATTGAGGGCCTTATTGACTAAAGGCCTAATAGTCACATAAAGTTCTGAATTCGCATTTGATTGCCACTTCCCAATGTTCTCCTTTTGAGAAAACTCTGCGAAGTGGCGAATACACGTTTAATTCTGCAATAGCCACGATCTCACAGAGCACTTCATCCGCTATCCTATCAACCTATACTGAATGTTTGTCTACGCAAAGATCCATTCAGCCTTAAATGAGTTCCAAGACAGGGGGTTATTCACTAAAGTCCGAATTGTTGTGTATAGGTGCGAATTCGCCAGATAAGACAGTCGCAATAGGCTGCTACTGTCACAGTCGTGTCTTTATAATGAGAATATTGTCACAGTCGCGACTTTATTATAGGAAAATTGTCACAATCTTAACATTAAAAAAATTGTCGCGACTTTACAATGGGGAAGTTGTAGCGGATTTACTATGGGATTTCGCTGTTTGTGAATTCGACAGTCGAATTCGCACCTTAGTGAATAACCCCCACAGTGCCCAGAAGGTATTGTATTATTTTGAGGTTGTTTAACTTCCTTGTGGCTGCCGACATCTTTTATCTCTATATTAGTAAACAAACCCTGCCTAGTCATATTGTTTCCTAATGTAACTTTAGCTAATACATATTCATGAGGTTCCCCAGAAAGCCCAATCTGGCTGAAACCAGCAAGGAGAGAGAATCAGCACAAATAAATATAGACAATACAAACTGATAAAATGCCAATATATATATGTATAGCAGTTTCCTTGTTATGTTGTTACTGCTCCTTTAAGAATGATGTAAAGGCTGCAAGAGAACTAACCCATCATTGTGCTGTAGACTGCGACTTTATGAGGCAACACAAGGCAGCTTCAAATTACACAAATAACTGCAAAAAAAAATTGGATTATTTGTATAAGATAAATGAACAAAAATCTGCATCTACAAATATATTTACTAAGGTCTTTTTTAATTCCTCTGCATTTTCCTTTTCCCCTGATTTATGAAAAGTCAAAAATAATTTATAGATATCGATAAATATCGATGCGTTAATGCTGCTGAAAACTACCCTTTGATGTCAATATTGACACTGATACCGCTGACATTTTCTCCCGGAACTTAGAAAAAGTTTGATGTTGGTGGAAAACGGCAAAAAACTGGGAGAATGATTCCAGTAAATATCCCCCTTTAGCGTTTATTTTCTCTTTTCCCACCCACAACAGAAATGCAATGCATCCTGGGAAAAAGACATTGTTTATTTCGAAAACCAACCAAATAAAAGTAGAAAAATTCCCAATGTCCTGTTCCAGACATCAGACATCTTTCTACGTAATATTTTTGTTACATTTCACACTAATGAATTCAGTGATTGTCGTACACATTATGAAGCTTCCATAAAAACAATATTCTCTACTCTTCAAAGAGGTTTTTTTTTTCCCCCCGATTAAAATATGTCATCTTTTGCACATTATTTTAAGATTGTATTGAAAGTGTGACAACAAACTCCCACAACACAAATGTCAATAGACCACTTCCCAGTATGCTTTGCAATATATACCACAAACCAACCGTTCTGTTGTGAACAGGAGATGCAGATATTGCTGAGGAAGATGTCCTTATGTCTCTTCTGAATTTGAGGGGGGGGTTATTCACTAAGGTGTGAATTCAACTGTCGAATTCTCAAACAGCGCATTCCCATAGCAAATCTGCTTCAATTTCCCCATTGTAAAGTCGTGACCGCAACAATTTTAAAAAATTGTAACTGTGACAATAGTCTCATTAGAAAGATGCGACTGTCTTTCGCTGGCAAATTGACACCTACGCGCAACAATTCAGACTTTAGTGAATAACCCCCTTTAAACATTTCCATAATGCTTAAAATGTCCAATTTTTGTTATTTAAAAAAAAAAAAAAGTCAATGTATTCCATATGCATAGCATGGCATATCCAGTCTGAATTGTAAGCGGCCTATTCATTAAAAGGCGAATTCGACAGGCATAAGGAATTTTCATTGCTTCAGATCAACAGAAACAAATTCACCGCTCCTTATTCACTAAGCAGTGGTTTCCCTTGACAAATGGGAAACAGCGCTGAAAACTATTTCGCATGTTGTCAGGCGTAGTCAGCCAAACAGTAGCGGAGATTTGTGGTGTGGGAGCCCAGTGAAGACTGTGCTCTGGAGATCCTTACCGATGTATTGTATGTCACTGAATTAGGCAATACAAAGGGAATGTTTTGGAAACAGTTACAATCTAATCTAATGTAGAGCATTTTCCACAATGTGTTTTGGAAAACTATTATTGAATAGTAGACTGACAGAGGTTTATATGGAGAGAGTGTGGGTTTTAACTTACTGTGAAGGAGTGCATTGAACATCTAACAGAACACTTCCTTCAGTCTCCTGCACCTCCAGTCACTTAGATGTTAAAGCAACCTGTGAATTAGACTCTCCCAGATTTCACCTTCATTTCCCCTTCAAATATTCTAAATCTCCTGTAAGTTGAGGCATAGAAGTCTTTCTTTTTAGCATCTCTCCTGTAAAACTAGGTACTGCGAGTAAAAAATGTAGTTCTAGTACCTGTCATTAAATCCCATACATCCACATTTGAAGCCACTATGAGCCTTGCGCCTTGAAAAAAATATATATATATATATATATCAGTAAGTTATGAATAATATAAATACTGGCTAAGATGCGGTGTTATTAATTTGCGCTAATAGGCATTGCTCCTGCAAAGAATGTCAATCATGCGTGTTCTAATGTTGACTTCACGGGAGGAAAACCTTGTCAATTATAAGTTTCATAGTCGTGTCATCCTTTCTTCATGCAGTTACCTCTTCTACGTGACATGTTTCTACTAATAAACATGAATTGAACTCTGAACTCCAATAATTGTTGGCATTAAACTTGCCATGTCTGAATTAGTTTGGCTATTAAATCGGTTTATTCCATATCACAAACAGAAACTTCTTCTTTTTTTTTTTCTTTTTATTTACAGGAATTCTAAGTGACGTGCTGTCAAGCCTGCGCTTGTAAAACCGGCAGAAATAAAAATAATACTTTGAAAGCTTGTCACTTCTAGTCCCCTCGTAAACATCACAGCGCAATTGCAAAATGTTATCATTTCGTTTGCTGCAAAGGATTCACAGATATCACAATAGAACATTCAGAGCATAAAATAAGGACCTGCATCTTTATAAATAGAAGCTAACTTGTTTGTGCCTTGAGTCTTAGCTAACAGAGGCATGCTGGGATTTATAGTTCTTGCAGCAGCTTAAGCCCAGCACGTTTCCTATTCCTGACTTTTAACCTTAAGATGCACATGTATGATGAAGTCAGTTAAAGCCTCTATCATTGCACCTAGTGGTCAGGTTCTAAAAAGTACCATCAGGTCCCACCAACAGTGAATATTTGAATGATCTTCACACGATATCAAATCTACAACTGAATGGGAAAATGTACAGCCAATGTTCATTACTGTGATAATACCTAAACTCAGAAAACCTGTGGTACAGAGGAGAGTCCTCAAAGAGTTCATCTATCTTGATTGCATGGCAAAAGATGGAGAAGATGGAGACTTGATTGTCAGATAGCTTGTTTGAGACCAGTGTTACCTATAGTTGGTTAAAGGAGTTGTCCACCTCCGTATTTTTTGTATGCCACAGACAGGGCATTCTAAGAAAGTTTACAGTTAAATTTGGGCGAAATTTATTAAACTCAGGAAGACCGCTCTCGGTCTTTCTGAGTTTATCGTGCGAGATCTCGCATTGTTCTCTAAAGATTTTTTTTTATTTTTAAAATTTTTTGATTCAAAGGTAGTCATACTTTACATTAGTAGTATGGCTATGTTTGTATTGAAAAATCAAAAACATCTCATGAGAGCAATGCGAGATCTCGCATGGTAAACTCGGAAAAAGTCGCGACTGTGACAATATTTTCATTGTAAAGACGCGACAGTAGCAGCCTATTGCGAATGTCTTTATCTGGCGAATTTGCACATATGCTCAACAATTCGGACTTTAGTGAATAACCTCCTTGCAAGAGTGGTCTTTACGAGCTTAATACATTTCACCCATAGTCTTTGTTTTTGTTTTTTTAATTGTTTTGTTTGTTTTTTTATTTGTTGTTGCTGAGGACAACAGGTTCCAAGAAACCAGCGCATTAGTTAATCAAGATATGATTTTATTTTCATTATTTATCCTTTAATTCACGCCCTGTATTATGACTTTTAGAGTGTTCTTAATTCAGCAACTGCTTGCTAAGATAAACTTCCATGAAAACCATAAACACATTTAAAACTGTAAAAAAATAATAAATGAAGACAGG
>WMED01008877.1:0-16645 GCA_019650415.1 Pipa parva | reverse complement strand
TCCTCGCTGTTATTTGAAAGTGGCTACTTGTTCATCCCATTGAAGCCTTTATTGATTAAATCCATTACTTATATGAGAGTCGGTGAGCGGCCATTTTATATACAACACGTGGCATATATTTTCTTCATCTGACACACTATCTTTAATTGGTGAACCGGGCTTTGTTCTATATTTTACATTGGTTACACAGTTTGCACTATGTGTGTTTTTTGCGCTTTTTCCTCAGAATTCATTGTTTCGTTTTCATTACTACAATTTTTAAAGCTGTGACTGCGACAATTTTCCATAGTAAAGTCATGACTGCGACAATATTCCCATTATAAAGACGCGACTGCGACAGTAGCAGCCTATTGTGACTGTCTTTAGCTGGCGAATTCACACGTATACGCAACAATTTGGACTTTAGTGAATAACCCCCTAAATGATCAAATGATCAAGGGATTTTCCATCCAAACTGCTTATATATATATATATATATATATATATATATATATATATATATATATATATATATATATATATATATATATATATATATATATATATATAATATATACAATATGTAAAATTAAGGTATTTTTGTCTTGACTTAATAATTATAATAATCCATACTTGTTAGCAACAGATTTTCTATTTAGGTTAGATTAGGATAAGTGGGCCTTGCTATTACTTTTCTGTCATCGGTCCTGTATTTCCTCTTAGAGAATGTAATGCTTATTTAAAAGCCCATCATAAAAATATAATTTGGAAAAGCATTTTTTTTTTTATTATTTTACATCTTATATTTTTAAAACAATTTTATATTAAAACAGCTATAAAATTGGAGCTTATTATCGAAGGAATGTGTCTGGATCATTTTTGTTCTTGTGTTCTTTTTGCTTGAATAATAAAATCAGAAATTGGAAATTAGAATTAATTGAAAAAGCTTAAGTTGAATGTTTTTATATTTTGTTTGCAATATAAAACTGCAATATTTTCCCCAAAAGAGGCTTTACAGTATGGTGTTCTTGGCAGTCATTTTTACATTAATGATCAACTAAATCATTTTAGAAATAAAATTAAAAAAAAAAAGAAAATCTGTATCATATCGGCATTTTCCTCGCTTCTTAGGTTTAAAGAGACACTATCAGCAAAATAGTGGTTTCATTTGATAGAGAACATTTCTTTATAATATGGAGTCGACCAGAGACTTACTGAAATAAACAAATTTACTTCAAATGAACTTTATAACTTGTGTAGAAATTAGTTAATCTGAATGACTCAACTGTATCTACTTCTTTTATGTTTTTCCTTCTTATTAAAGATAATAATGACATGATATTGTCATGTATTCTGACTGACTTAATATTATCATATTAAGCATGATAGAAACTGACACAATTTGACCACATCTTAGTAGGATATTTACAAAGGTCATTTTGACCTAATTGCTGCAATTCATTCAATTTTGCTGCTTTTTGCTACTTTACCGCCATTTTTTTTCTTTCCGCCACATTTTCAATTTCCCTCAATTTATGTAGTGCCGAATAAAATTTAGCATTATCGGAAAAAAAATGTTATTGATAAAAATTCATGCATTAATCCTTTCCATTGCTTTCAGTAGAGCTCCTTTCCGATCGATATTGCCGATTTTTTTCTGATGGGGACTTTTCAAAACCATTACCATAGGGTGTCATGCCTTCAGCAATGTTCCATTCATGTCTTTATTCTGCGTGTCTATTCATTGTTTGCTGCTCCGTAGTAATGAATGGTAATGTCTCCCTCTATTGGCCTTCCTATTCCCATAGCAAGCAGTCTAGATAACAGACTTAACACTTTGCTATAGCTCCTTGTGAACCACCTATTTTCCCCATAACCAGGAAGTCAGCCCCCTGCGGAGCCATATTTGCTATGTGCGGTGCAAAGGTATCAGGATCTTTATTCATCCACATCCATCTGAGCCCAAGGCAGCATCGCTGGTATGCAAACGTTATTAAAGATCATCCAGCATTGTAGATCCCCATACGATTATTTATTCTTATGTTTAACACTGTTTTCATAGTATATACAGTATGTTAGTTAGCATTGGTCTATGCTTGCACTGGTCCAGCATTTGTCCCATTCAAAGCTAGGATGTTATATACTTCATATGTAAATAATCTCCATAGTGTTTAGCATCTTATGCTTACTCATATGTGTATATGTACTTTGCAACGTATGTAGTTCATTATGTTACTATATACTAGTGTAACGCTACCGTTAAATATGGCAGTTTCTGGATTGTACAGCACCTTACCATAAGCACAGGCTATCGGCAGAACATGGGTTACATTTCATGACTCTATTCTCTGGAATGAGCCCTCGCACTGATTCGGAGGATTATGGGCATAATAAGTAGCATTGCGTGTGGTGCAGTGTGAATCATGGGTGCCAGGAACTTTAGTATTGAAATACAACAGCATTGCACATTATTAACCATAATACTTTTGCACCCGGTTGTTGATAATAATCTGCTGGAGAGTAATAGACTCTCAGCTCCCCATGCTTGCTGTAGACTAGATGTGACTGTACGCTGTCTGTGTATAAGGAACGATGACTTGGTTCATTAGGCAGGGTTATCCTGAGTGTTGTAACTGGCTGCTTCTTATTCTACAGCCAGATGTTTGCCATACACTTAGGGTAGGAAACAAATCTCCCATAGCAATTTGTTACAGTAGACAAATCATTTCCCCTTTGGATGTTTCCTTTTTATAACCTAAAAAGATGCCTTAGGCTCAGCATTATACACAACTGCCTGCTTAAGGACTGGAAAATGCAATATATTTAAATCAAGGTGGCTGGCCTAAATCAGGTCTCCGAGCCATTAAACTTTAAATGCAGAGCATTGAGCACTGTGCTTTCTACATATGACATAGAATCATTTCTGTTTAGTTCTTTATTTCCATCCTGCCAGTCTGCTTCAGTCCGCAAAGTGTTAAAAAAATGATACTTCATTCCTCCCAGTCATTTGGCATTCTTGGGCAAGCTGGCAGTAACACAGAAAAAGGCATATTGACACAGCGTTTGTGTTTGCTATCAGTTCTAAATGCAGGGATTACCTGACTGATTGTTTTCTCTAAAAAGCCATAATGTAATCTCAAACCTAATACTTCAACAACCATCCACTAATTAAAACCGCAATTATATTTTTGCTCAAACAAAACGACTTAATAAACATTATCGCAAACTGTTTACCCTTCCCAAAAACAATTTATGCTCACTAATACAATTTCCCATTAAAACTGCTGCCAGGTAAATTAAAAACTCTTGAAATAGTAAGTAAGTGGGAAATTAATTCAACAGTTTAATCTAGAGCTAATAACAGTTGCAAGCTCAAAAAAAAGATTGCTACAGTGGGGAGTTAATTAACAGCTTATTCCCTATTTGATAAAAGTAATCCACTCTAATTCCAGTTTAATTTTACCTCAATGTAATATAAAACCACAAGCTGCTTCTGGTGCTGGTAATTATTAGGCTTGTCCTGTGGCCACACCAACCATAAAAGTCAGCAGTATCTTAGTAATAACACTGGTATGCTAAATGGCCACATTGCCAAATGAAGTATAGAAATCTGTAGCTTTGCTGCTTGTCAACCTTTTAGACTTCTCCATTTTGTCACATACTATTAGCCAAAACTGCTAGGAATTGTAGTCCTCAACAGGAGTATACTGCTCGCTTAAAGGACCAGTAAATTGAAAAAGAATAATTCCTAGGTTCTTTTAAGCAATGTTTTATTTAAAAATGAATGTGTTTTGTTTTTATCAGTGTTTAATAGCTTCGTGATCGCAGACATCGAGGTCTGGTTCACTAGCGTGAATTTTGCTCCATGTTTATCCGCGGGAAAAAAATACACGGTTGCGAAAAAACATTGAAGGTAATGATCGGCTTTGCAATGACACACTACCATCTCATCGATAGGAATATATGCTGAGACTCTTCTTGCTGCATTTTTATGATCACGTAAAATACTACACGCAAAATGCAACAGGATTAGTAGCAATAGGAATTGCGGTAACACATGAGGGAAAAGCGCTACGATAGTAAGGTGTTTTACATGGATGCACCACCCCGAATTTAACATTTTTTTTTTTTAATGCGTAGGACAATTTGCCAATGTGAACCCTGCATAAAAGAAGAATAAATCACTCAGATTATACAGATTCGTCTTGATGACGTGAAGTCTCAGTAATCTGCACATATTCATTCATAAATTGTATGGAGAAATTTATATTTCATTCTTTTTTTCTAGAAATTTTTCAAGGAAAGAAAATAAACTTTTCTCACTAGAAAGACCCATAAAAATGGCGCTTTTCCTTTATTTCTGCAGAGGTGATTTGATTCAGTAAAAAATGTAAATAAAAAAATGATATTTAGAAATACCCTTATAAAATATATCAATTGACAAAAGAGAAAAAATGGATGGGATCTCATTTCCGTTTTTTAACATGTTCAAACACATTCATTTTTAGTGGATTTTTTACATTTTATTTTCTTAATGTTCATAGAGGATTTGATTCGTTTCTCCAGTGTGTAATTTCAGACACATATTATTGAATAGAAGGCATCATGTTGCCATTTATTTTCATTTTCAGTTTATTATTCTGATTTTAGCAAACCTTCTCTGTATTGATCTAACGGAAGGAAACATATTCCCTGGCATGTCAGATGCCAGTTTAACCATGTGGATGGGGTAGGACTTCAATTACCCTCTAGAGCAGCTCAACAGTTTATATTTATAACTACAAATAGTAGCATGAACATTTTCATTGAATTTATATTTAATCCCAACTAAATGCAGATGCACTTTCCTTCCTGTATTTAGATTCATACTATTTTTACAGTAAATAAAAAAGGTAGTAAAACCTCATGTCTTGCAGTCCCAATGTCATTTGTCACACTAACCTAAAAAGTTAATTAGGCAGGTTTGCTAAGCCTTTCTATATAACGTACAGTCACCAATCTCATATTAAATGTGGTTACTCACTGTGAAACCTATTCTGTAAATGCTTATCGTGCATAGATACTCATAATCAGGGGCGGTTCTGACTCTACTGGCTTCCTGGGCGAACCGCCCCTTGACCTCCCCCCCTGCGCCCCCCCCCTGCACCCCATAACACCCCATGCCCCCCACTCACCTCCAACAGCGTTCCAGCGAAGCACCTCCTCTAATGAGGTAAGTTGAATGCTACGACGCTCCTTAGATATTCAGGTCTTGCCAGCGGCTGCCGAATACAGCTGACAAAACCCGAAGCAGCCAAGGAATGCTGTTGCATTCAACTTACCTCATTAGAGGAGGTGCATCGCTTTAACACTGTTGGAGGTGAGTTTAGCAATGAGTGATGTGGGCAAATAGATTCCGCCCTGGGCAGTCGCCCACATCGCCCATCGGTAGAACCGGCCCTGCTCATAATGGTATGTCCTTTTCTAGATGTAGTCTCACCTATGTTCGCTAAATCAGTTCTTCTGACAGATTGAGAACTATGGAGCACTAGCACTGATTTTCACATATATATTTTATTTTATCCTTGACTAGTTATGTATGCTTAGTATATATATATTTATTGACAAGGGTTTGAGCATACTGTGTACTGTGACAGCTCTTATTACCTTTCTATCTGTTTATGTAAGTCTTCCTCCCATTTAGATTGTTAGCTTTATGGGGCAGGGACCTCCAACCTCTTTTTCAACAAGCCCTAGCACTAAGTGTTATATCCTTGTGATATTATACTTGTTTTATATAATATACTTTTCCCATGTATGTACTATATTTGTATTGCTGAATTGTACAGTGCTGCATAAATTGTGGTGGATTATAAATAAAATTACACATACATACATACATACATACAGATACTGAGTGCTATATTTAGACGTTGTAGCTTTAGATCTTTTTTTTTTAGTCCATCTATATATATTTCTTTATTTATCTAAATGAAATCCTATGTACCATTTCTTTTATCTCTTTACCCTAGTTTATACAATGTTATATAATAACTGAAATACAGCTACATATGGTTTCCAGTGTACTTATAAACCTTGGACATTCAGTTATTATATAACATTGGACAATGTTATATAATAACTGAAATACAGCTACATATGGTTTCCTTATAAACCTTGGACAAAATCATTCCAAATGGCACCCATATCTATATTAACCCCACAATCCACTATGTCTGCTTTCAGTGTGGAGCTATGTTTGTTGTACATACAGGGTATATCCAATTAAACTGTAGTGGAAGTTATTTTTTGTAAAGTTACATTTTCTGTGTTAGTCTTTCAGCTTCTCAAACTTTTATTCTGGAATCAATTGGAGGACACATGCTTTTTTTGAACTAACAATTTAACAGATTAAAACAAAATGGAAACAGAGTTAGTCTTCATTCTCAAAATTGTCTATGTTATCGTTGTTTTACTTAAAAAGTCCTTTATAGAGTTAGCTTTCCTGTTTGGCAAATGTCTTTGTCAATGAAACCTTTTACTTTTGTTTTGGAGTTTAGCTTTAATCTGAAGGGAAATCCCATTCGCCATGCAATCTTTAGTAAGCATGTAAACACAGGAAGTATTTCACTTGTTCTATGATGTCACTGGGATATATTCTCTCAATAAACATTGTTTAGTGGCTTGTTTGTATTGTTATGTTCTTGTGATGTTGTTATGAACAATACTTATTTATATTCAGCTACATAGTTTATTATTTACCAGTCATTTTTTATAATATTATTATATAAGGATACAGTTATTTTTAATAATAATAAAAGTTAATGAAGTGATACGTAGCGATGAACTTTAAGGCAGCTTATAACATTTTCCCGGAGTGCTCTTAGGACATTTTGTTTAACACTTACCCCTACTCATGTATCCATTTAGCACACAGGAACTTCAATAGACAGAAATGTTTATTCATCAATGTTCCTTTATTGTATGTAGCTACTATATTTGGATTTTGTGTAATTATGTTCCGGCTCCAAGCAATTATGCTTTTTATATTTGCCAGAAGTGCTTTTACTTTTTCCCAAGGACTGAATACATATCAATACATATCAGTTGACATCATTATGCTTTCTGTCTTTGGCATATTCAAAGCAAACCAGGGCACATGTTTGGTCTCTGATTTGGACAGGTTTCATGGTGCCCTAGGCCCATAGGATAGAGTGGTTGTATATTTTAGCTGCAGTGGCTTTGTCATTTAACACTTAGTCAAAGGATTAACTTTGCAGAACACCAACATAACATGTTAAGATAACACAAGGTAGTCATGCGGAACATTCCAGAAATCATTGGATATCTTGCTGAGTTGCTAAATATTTGACAGATCAGCCCTACTACATCTGTACGTATGCTTATGGCTCTAGTGTAGAATTGGTTAATTTACTGACTCTGCCGTGGCATTCATGTGCTTTTATCTCAGACTGTTAGAAGTCAGTGTAATATGATTTTCAGACACAGTGTCAGAGATCACTTAGTTGAAATACCACTTTATGTAATCAGGAGGTGTGATAATGAATTTCTATACTTGAATAGATGTTTCCTTTACCACAGAAGAAGAAAGAGAACCATTAATGGCCTTAAACTCCTTGCTAACTAATGAACGTTTGGGACTGAATGCTTCTATTTAATTCCTTTCAAGCTACACAGAAAGGCATCTGCAATTTTCTCATGAAACTTTTTTTTGTGTCAATAACATGAAAAAAAGAAGACACAAAGTCAATTGAGTGGTATTTATAGTCTAATGAGGCTAGCATTTTAAAAGCCAAATCACTTTAATTGCTCTGTGCTAGCCAATGGTTCATTTGCATAACTGTTTAAAGCCCTAGCTCAGTTTCTTATCACTGTCTTGCAAACATTGGGATTCATTTATTGGAAATCCAGAGGCAGCATATTGCAGGAATAGCTCAGACATTGTAGGTACCTCAACCATCACTGAAGCAAAGCAAAGATGTTTTGGTGAGATGAATGTTAGAAGACTGAATGAAATGAAATGTAGGCTGAGCACAATGTTATAAAATGGGTAACTATTCCCAGAACCTGTGGATTTAGTTAAATAAAACCACATTAAAGGTGTAAGCACTTGCTTGTGTGATAGTAAAAATGCTACTGGGACTGTAAAAGATCCTTTTTACTAACATTTACAGGTTATAGACAACATAGGACTCTGGGTAACAATGACAGTGGGGCTTTCCCTGATGGAAAATGTCCAGCTAGCATTACCAGCTACCAGTTAGCCCTTACAGTTACTAACCACTTGCCTAGCACAGTAGCCCAAATAGTTACTCCATAGTTACATTGTATTTTACTCAGTGTCAGCCACCACCTGCTACAGGGCATTGCAATAGTTCAAGTGGGATAAGATGAGGCCATGCATGAGGGTGTTAGCAGTGGCCTGAGAGAGAAATGGATGGATCTTGGCAATGTTACCAAGGAAAAATCTACAGTCTTTAACAGTGGTAGCAATGTGCTTAGAGAAGGAAAGAGCAAATGTGCTAAATTTACTCAAAGTTCACCACATTTGTGTATTTACACACCACTTTGTTTTATTTCTTGTGAATGTGACAACACTTTGACTATTCATTATGTTACCAAAGTGACAGTTTGCCCAAGCCATAATGGTATAAATATGCAGATTTCACTTGGACCAAGAGGGAAAAAAACATTCTTTTTAGTTTTTGCAGATCCCAAATTGATAGGGTGCTTATAAACTCCTCGCTAAAGGTAACCAGGAGTAGTGGATAAGGAAGAACGGTTCTCTGAGTACAGTTATTTCAGTAAAAACAGGAGGTTCCATTACTATTGCATTTCCCCCATATTCTCTGCACCTAAAAGTAAGGGTTAAGGCAGTAAAACCCTTGTGTTTGGGTACAGTTATTGCAGTCAATGTAGATGTCTCTCTATCATCTCACTTGTCACCCAACTCCTTGTATCACATTCATTAACTCTCTGCATGCGCTGTTCCTTTGACAGCCTGCCAACTTGTACAACCCCCATAGACCACAATGTTAAATTTAAATTTAGAAGTCTTAAAATGGTAAAGAATTCATTAGACTTAATCAATAATATATACAGCAAAATTGTTTTAATTGCTTTGCCCTTTCAAGAGTTAAGAGGCTTATAATATATACTGCATAGACAATTTCTGGGTAAGAAACATCTTCTGGGTCTTATTTTACTAATTAATTGGCACATTTTAATATTTAGGAAATTCTATTTCCCAGTGTTCCCTGTACCTACATATAGATAACTTTGCATCCAGTTCTTTGTCTCGCCTTTATTTGCTAGAGGCCATTTTACATGGAGACATCTCACAGAGAAGAGTACTTGAGGAGGTTGCAGGGTTTATTTGGAAGGAATTGCCATCAGTGTGAGCGGGTGTATTAACTCTGGTCACATGCATCAAATGTAGGAGAAAGTGCAGGAAAGACTATTGTTTCCAACCTAAGTTGAGGTTTTTAAAGGGACAGCAAAAAGGGTGATGGTATATTTTGTTTCTGAATGAAACTTGTTGCAGTTTATTTTTTCGGTCCTTTAAAAATAATATTCAACAAAAAGAACCCAATTCATTTTACAAAATCTAAAACATGTCCAGCCAAATGTTTGTTTTAATGCTTATTTTTATTAAACCAGACAGCATTATTACTGAAAGCCATTAAAGATCTGTAATGTGACTTTAATATTGTTATTAGATGGTAATGCCATAGGATCGTGCTCTGAAGATGAAATAGCTCTCATTTACTTTTCTCTGTAATGAATACTAATGTGTCATGGGGCCAACAGACATATTTTGCCTTCTGTTCACTATTTCTGGAATGGGTTGATTGGAAGAGGAGATAAAAAATGTGTGATTTTAAGTGAATTAATTTCTAAAAGCTGTAAAACAGTATTCAGGTGACTCTTAGCTCAGCCAGAGTGTGTAAATCTGAGCTGACCAACCCATAGCAATTCTGTTTCAGTTGAACAGTCTTTCTGGGGTGGTTTGAGTTGTCTATAAAGTATATTAGGCTTTCTAAGATCTGTTTCTATATAATTTTGTGTTTACTGCATTCTGTTCAGTTTTGGACTGGAGTGGTTGTCTTCAGCAGGAAACACAATATCAAGGGCCTTGCAGGAAACACAATATCAAGGGCCTTGCAGGAAACACAATATCAAGGGCCCACCAGGAAACACACGATCAGGGGCCCACCCGGAAACACACGATCAGGGGCCCACCAGGAAACACAAGGCCAAGGTCCTATTGAGCAAAATATTTTTTTTTGTCTCTTCATTTCTCTTTTCAGTTCCTTTGATTTAGTTGTTTTTTTTTTTTTTTGCCTTTTTTTGCCTATAAACCTTTATTTTATTTATACTATGCTCAGGAATATGCTATGAAGGTGGAGTCTGAAACTCCAGGAGGGTCCACTAGAGCCTGGGCCCACAGGGAATATTCCCTGGTATCCTGGTGGGCCAGTTTGACACTGGTTACATTACAGTGTGTGTGAAGTATATTCAGTTACATTTTATCATCATTGGTCATATAGGGTCTAGCCTGTTAGGCTAAGTTCACACAAGCGTATGATGCGCAGCGTATGATGCGCAGCGCATGAAACGCTCATGTAAAAAAAAAATATGGCTTCATGGAAACTTACTTAGTTCTGGACAAACAATCGTAAGAGAGGAATACGCTGGGTCCAGAATGCTGTGCGTCACATTTTGGCTGGTGTATATACGCCGCGCCCAAAATTTGACACACAGGAACTGATGTGAACGCTGAGGGAGCGTTCAGACTGTCAGTGGTAAACACAATTGAAAAATACACTTGCCATATTTTTTTTCTTCACACGAGTGTATGATGCATTGTGCATCATATGCTTGTGTGAACCCAGTCTTAGAGAAAAATAGCTGGCTTATGCTGGCAGTTCTTTTGCAGATTTATATTGTGTTTCTTTGAAATCGATTGTATAGAATCTTTGTTTCATTCAGATTATTGCTAGATAACAATATTACTAAATGTATACCCAACTAATGCTAAGGTGTCTTGTATTTTTCTCCCTTCCAGCAGGTGGCAATGCTGGGAGGATATCCTGTTGAATATTTCACATCTGTTTTACAACTTGAAAATATTGGCTATCCTGCCAAAATAACAAGAGCTGGGAGACATGGTCTTCCAGTCTATTTTTCAGTGAGTCTTTGTCTGTAATTTCTCTTTGTCTGTTCCTTTATTTATGGTTCACTGTGGGGGTGTGAAAGGTATGAGGCACCTCATCTGCAGGATGGTCATTCAGTGTTAGGAATTGCATATTTTAACTTGATTGCTGGGACTTTATATTTGGCTGTAACAAAATGATGAGTGGTAAGCAATGAATGGTTTTGAATACTTATTGCGTAGAGTATTGTATACCACAATCCTACAGTTTGTGTAAATGTTAGGGTTTGTGGAGCAGTGTCAATAGTAGGTGTAGCTGCATCAGGGCTTTGTGACAGCATCTTGGTTCTTTCTGTAACAACTATGAGTTATTGAATGGTTTGCTTATTTCTATTAACATCACAGAATCCACTTTTATTACTTCTACTTTTCTGCTGATTAATTTGTAATCATAACCCAGAGACTTGACCCCCAGGCTTAACAGTTTGCATACCTTACTTACTGGATTTTTATCATTTTCAAGCATTTCAGTGAAAACCCTGATTTGTGGTTCCAGACTGCACAACTGTAGATAAATAGAAAAGGGCGAAAATTATTTTATAACATATACGGCAAAAAGGATTTACTGTATTTAACTGTAACAATTAGACAGGTAAATAACTCTTCTTAACTAAACTGTACCTTTAATGGACAGCTAACAAATGTTGTACAACATTCCAATAAATCCAGGTAACCAGTAATTAAAAGGAACTACTAGAAATTTGCTTAGCTAATCAGTTTATTCAGTTCAATATCAATGACATCTTGTAATTGAGGGAGTCAAGGGTTATTATGCTAAAATAGATGGAAATTACACCAACGCAGTAGTCCATAGAGACTAATCAAGCCTTGTGTACCATGATGTTGTTCTGAGCTAACCTTCTGACAATGCTTTTTTTCTAGGCTAAGAACCTCTTTCTACCTGCATCTTATCCACCGTGTGGCTTGTTTCTCTTGTGGCAGCAGGAGATTGAAAAGTCTCAGCCCTGGCCATTAGGTTGCCCAAGCCAACAGCTTTAAAAAGCCCCCACAGATGATATTTTTCCATTTGTGTATACTGAAGGAACCCATACCACCAAAAAGTAAAAAGTCCCATTTGAATTGGTATGACAGTTATTTAAATACATTACTTCTTGAAAAAAATTCTTGTTTTATAGCATTTTGTATGTTTTTATCTATACCGATTGCAGCCATGTTGTATGTCTCACTTCACCTAATCCCATTGTTTTCTAAAGGCACTTTAGATAATACTTATTCAGAAAGTACAATTTTTAAAGCTTTCTAGACAGATTTTAGAATTTTTAGAATCACAGTATCTTCTGTTTTGTTGTCCCTGTCTTAACATTCTTGTTGTTAGCGTTATAGCAATGTAGTACCTGCCTCCCAGCATTCTTAGCTGTTCCTGTATTTTTTGCACAAGTTACAGTTCTTCTGTGCTTCATACATTGGTTTTATAGTCTTGCTATTTCTGCCTTCTTCTATGTTACAACCCAGCTGGCACCATTTGTGGCCGTAGTGGGGGTAACCTGGGGGCTATGAAATGGGAGTTGTGTTGCAGTCAAGTCCATCCCCTTGCGTGGGACTTAAAGATGGAGACTGGAAGCCAGGAGTTTTTTTTTTATTTATTTGGTTTTATTAGTTTCAGTGGAATGGTTTAACATTGGTCTTATGTAAATATATAGAATATTTCCTGTTATTAAACACTGTAGTAAAACATTATACAATATTTGTATTTTAACATTCTAACAACTGGAATTAGTAGTAAAGAAAAACATTATTTATAACATCTTTATGAAAGTTTAAATAAGGAACATAATTCCTTCCCAATGGTCCTTCCTCTCTTTTTTTAATCTAATGGTGCTTTATGTGGGTTTAACCAGTGTAAACCCCACTATGGTAAGAGGATCCACATCTACTGACATTTGAGTACTAACAGGTGAAAAACAACATAATACTACATTTTTAAAGCAAAATGCATGTGACCAAGAAATGAATGGAGATGCCATACTTCATGTAACTGATCACATGGCAGAGAAGTTATGCTAAGCAGCAGCATATTCCAATATGTTCAGTTGAATCACTTTGGGCGAAATTTACTAAGGGCGGATTTAGTCCGCCTGATCGCAATTTCTGACCGCACGTGCGGTATTCCGATCGATTTGCGATCGCACAATCGCAATTCTGATCAATTTGCGATCGGAATTGTGCTCGATTTGCGATCGCACGATCGCAAATCGATCTGAATACCGCACGTGCGGTCAGAAATTAACTTCGGGCGATCGTTTCGCCCTTAGTAAATTTCGCCCATAGTGTGCACTGAGCAGCATAACGGCCTTAGCAAGGTACAGATGAGCTGTGACATCATTATTTGCTTCTGTCGACTGTATGGCATGACAATTGCTTCCTATTAACAATGTGCTTGAGACCATAATAGATCCAGTACAACTTTGACAACAAAAGAAAGTGTCAGGCAGTTCTATGATATACATTGTTACGACAGCACTTAAAAATAATACAGACTAGTGTTTGCTTGGGATTATGACCACTGCTATAGTCCATGGAAAAAACAGCATTTAAACACTGTCAGGGGAATTCATCAATTGGACAATTCATAAATGGAACAATTCTTTATTGAGGTTTAGTAACCCATAGCAACCAATCAGCAGTTAGCAATCACTGGTATAGGGGAACTAGAATCATGAAAGGCAACCTCTGACTGGTTGTTATGGGTTGCTAGACCTCAGTAAATGATTGCCCCTGTGATAAATTATTTTTTATGTTTGCGATCTTTAATAGAAGAAAAAATATATTTCAGTTGTAGCAAACAGGGTACAAAATGCTAGACTGATGGTGGAAACAATAAAATGTAACATAATCAAGTAAGGTTTTCTGCAAAAAGCGTGTGGCTAGAGAAATGGTTGTTTTTGTAACCATATGGTAGTTCTTGAAGCACAATGCATCTTACATTTCAATCAGTATCTGTTTCTGCTATTATCCACTTGAACTCGGATAAAGTTTTATGCTAAGGAAAAATCTAATCAAAGTATGTTTACTTTGAGAAGTGTTGAAGTTGAGCTGCCAGATGGCATGATCCCTTGATGCCCCCAACAGCATATAATATAAGAGTACATGTATTAATAATTTAATGATGATGCTATAAATCTATCTGTAGACCAATCTAGCAGATGAGGCAGAACCTTATATTTCCATAATGGAGATTAAACTTCTGAAATGTTACTGATTGTTATATTTTATGGCTCTCGAGAGTTTATGATAGAAAACACAGACTGTAAGAAGCATTTGACTATGTGTGAACAGAAACTTCTGACTGGCATGCGCTATGATTTCTTTTTTAAAATTAAACTGCATGTATGTAGAGGCTAAATTAAAATACATATCATAAGTCAGTATTTTCATAGGACTGTGCAGAGGTCATTTATTTAAACATGCTTAGGCAGCTCAGTCAAACTGTAGCTCAATGTATGAGAAACACAATGATCATGTGCAATCTTATCATGTGCAAAGTGCAATCTTTTACAAGGTTTAGCAAATCCTAGAAACCAACCAACATAGCACAATGGTTGATTCAAAATCCCTTATACCAATGCTAGATTGATTGCAATTAACAACACAATCAGAGAGCTCATAATAGTGAGTCAGATCTCAGCATTTTTAAGCTTTATTGTGTTCATAAATATAAGACGTTTCATTTAATAAGATAGAGGATTAAGGCATAGTTTAGTCATTCTTTTAGGTAATCTTCGATGAAGCTGAACTTTCCCTTTGAAAGTGGTGTGATATTAATGAACAGAGCAGTGGCTCACTGGTTAGCACCTCTGCCTTGCAGTATAGGGTCCTGTGTTTGATTTATCTGCGTTGAACTTGTATGTTCTCCTTGACTTTTTCATGGGTTTCCCCCTAAAAACAGTTTAATTAAAACTAGTTTAATTAAGTCTATACTAATTTGGCCCCAGTCTGTTTCTGATTGATTATATCTCCACATAGGCATGAATTTAAATGAATGTTCATGGGCGTTTCCAGAAAAAGTTCCAGGAGGGGGCTGAGCCAGGAGAAATTATATTACCACTATGTCTCCTATGGTGGGTGCCACCATATTGGGGATGGGATGGATAGAGATACAGCAGGTCCAAAGGGTTTATTGTGAGGCTTAGACTACTGCTGGTGGGACCCTCTGGGATTAGTAGTGCACACAGTAGTTATCCCCCACCTCCAGACACCCATGTGAGTAGCTAATATCTCTAAACTACTACATCATATTATACATATTATGGCATGATGTATATTTAATACACTGGTTTTTGCTTGATCATTAATATGAGTGTGCTGATCTTTTTCCACTATACTATATACTTTGATTATCGGTGCACCTCCCTGAAATAATGTTTTGATGTAAATATATATTTAACAACACCCAATTTTGGGAAAACACCTTCCACTTTTAAGCAAACCCCAACTTTTTTACTGAGAATTCAAACTGTCCTGCTTAAATTAATCACTGTCCTGTTATGTATAAGTGAAACATCTTTGTTCTCAAAATCTTTTTTCTACTGTCTTTTTTAGACAAGTAGCACTAAGCTTCTCTTAAAAAGCCATATATCTATATATAGATCTTTTAATTTTGAATTAGGATTTAGGATGATGTTTAAGGTATTGTTTAGGTTAGGACCTTATTTAAAAATGGAGCTGCATTACAATTTCCTTTAAGCCATTGTAACTTAGAGTAATAAATTGATCACATTCAAAATGTTTTTCCATGAAATATGTGAACATTTAGTTTGTTAATGGTCATATTGTTTGGAAAGAATTACTGCATACTTTAAAGAGGTTACTCTGCATTCACTGATTACAGAAGGGTTGTTGCCAACTTTAAATTAATGCTGATGAATGCTTAAAGTAATATTCCTGTCATGATCAGTGCTGGATTTACCAGTCAAGAAATGTTTTGTCACCGCTATCAATAAAATGTATTAAAGTGTCAGAAGTGCTTTATTCCTTAAAAACTGGACATGACTTGGCTAGGATTTTTTAATGAATAAGAAAAGAATTGGATTTAGATGCCCAGTCTTTATAAAATATGCATTGTTTGACTTTACTAATAGACTGATGCTTTTAGATGTTGGTGTGGGTTAGTAAGTTTTAATAACACGCTGGCCCTGTTTATGTGAGCCTGATACAGTGTTTAGCTATGGATGTCATAATACACAGGGCCGGTTCTACCGATGGGCGATGTGGGCGACTGCCCAGGGCGCAATCTATTTGAGGGGAGCTGTCGTCCACATCGCCCATTGCTAAACTCACCTCCAACAGCGTTCCAGCAACCCACCTCCTCCAATGAGGTAAGTTGAATGTGATGGCGCTCCTTGGCTGCTTTGGGTCTTGTCAACTGTATTCGGCAGCTGCCGGCAAGATCTGAACATCTAAGGAGCTCAGTCACATTCAACTTACCTCATT
>WMED01008876.1:0-16647 GCA_019650415.1 Pipa parva | reverse complement strand
GTGTGGGGGACTTGTGGGGCAGCAAGTGTGGGGGACTTGCAGGGGGCTTGTGGTGCAGAAAATATGGGGGGCAGCAAACTAAAAGCAGAGAGAGTCTGGGAACTGTTGAGGAAGAGCTTTGTGTGTGTCTTTCTACCATTCCTGCCAGGATATCCCTTTTGTGTTCATCGAAATAGGCCCAGGTTTCACACTAAGTGAGTATAAATACATTTAGAAAATATATTATTATATATTATTAACTATATGTATAATATGTACTGTGTTAGAGTGTCATTTTGGTTGGTGGTGTGCCCCAGGATTTTGTAAATGTAAAAAGTGTGCCGTGGCTCAAAAAAGGTTGAAAATCACTGCTCTAGTGTATCTAAAATATTTATGTATGTTGCAGTGGGAAAAGATGGAATAGAAGTACTGGAAACATTTTTAGATGCTACTATTTATAACAAATAGTGATTGTGTGACCAGACATTTGAAGACCCCTGTATTTTGGTTCTGATTCCAGAGACTGGGCTCTGATTTTTAAAGCTAAAAGCATTCAGCTAAGACTGTAGTAAAAGAAGCAAACTTCAAGTTTCTTTTCTGCTCTGATGCCCAACTTTAATCTCAAGTTGGGTTGGGCAGGGCTTAAAGGATGACTGACATTAAAGTTCCTCCAATCAGTACCCTTAAATCACAATCTAGCAGGGATCTGACTGGAGGATCTATAATATCAATCATTTAGCTCCGCCCAACCCAACTTCTGATTAAAGCCAGGCATTGGAGCAGAAAAGAAGCAGGGAATTTGCTTCTTTTACTACAGTCAGCATTAGCGTTCATAGCTCAGACAACTCCCTGCTTCCTAAAAAAAAAAAAAAAAAAAAGTCTGTTAAATGGACCTGACAGGTCCACTTTAAATTGCAAAAAAATAAGCATCTTTTGTCATTCTATGGCCATTGCACAGTGTTTTTGAAGTATTTGGAAGTTATAAAGGCCTGCATTTTCTGTGCTAAGTATAAACAAACCCTAACAGCTCCTGAAATATAATATAAAAACAACAGTTAATGGAGGATCTAAAGTTTTACCATTTTCTTTTATTTCATTATATCTCTCAAAGTAAAGGTTTACCTTCTGAAATATTATCGTGCGGCAATAATCTGCCACTGAGGAAAACTTCCCCCAGGGATGACTTTTAATAACATTTAAAGGGCCAAATTTAATTTAATAATGTAAAGTATTACTATACTACGCTAACGTAAAGTATGGCTACCCTTTCCATGGATATATTCAATGGAAAAAGTTTATCTCGGTAAGTATCAATTGAAACAAATCTCGCGATACTTACTGTGAGAAACTTCTGGGTGTTTGCCCGATTAAACTCAGAAAAGCTGAAACGGGCTTTTCCGAGTTTAATAAATTTCGGCCAAAGATTATTACAATTACTGAAATCCCTTCTGTGATATATGTTTGCCCGATTAAACTAAGAAAAGCTGAAATGGGCTTTTCTGAGTTTAATAAATTTCGCCCAAAGATTATTACAATTTTTGATATCCCTTCTGTGATATATATATATATATATATATACACACTAGATGTTCATTTTATAAGCAAATAGTGTGTTACAACTGTCTCGCACCTTAGACCCCTCACCCCACATTTAAGTAGTGATGGTTTTTCTTAGAACAGGTGGGATTTAGATTTTATTTATAGGTTAATTCAGAGGGTAGGGGCCTTTAAGTAGACACATGTGGCTCTCTAGTATTTTATAAAGTTGTGTATTTATTTTTTACATCTTCTATTTGGGTTTCATCATGTGTTTCTTTGCTGGTTTTCACAGTTCAGTTGAGATGTTGCAGGTTTTCATTGTTTGATATGTCATTGCTGGTTTTAACTGGTTGGATTTTTTCGTGCAGTTTTGTTTGTCTTTGGATACTTTTTTGGCTTTTAAAGCGTTTTTATTTATGATAGATACATAGATACTTTGCTTCTTACCTTTTTTGTTGCTGGTTACATTGTATGGACTTTGTACTAGTTTGTTCTATTTTGGCTCACTCTAACCAAATTATAACCTACCTTGAATTTGCAGTGTCAGATTTAATCAGATTAACACATATATTTGAACTTTTTGGCAGCTCATGCCCCAAATCTCTGATTTAGCTACTCAGGAGACAGGGCTTAAAGTGCACCTGTCACCTCAAAACTAATACTAATTTAGGTTCTACTAATGAAATAAATGTTTTGTAAAAATATATGTATTTTAGAAATGTACCTTTATACAGCATTTCTCTCTGTCATCTTCCCTGTCAGCCTGACTTTTACTTCCTGAATCGGGTGGTGATGATTGACTTTATAGCTCTTCCAATCAGATCCCTTAAATCACAATCAAGCTATAATGTCAATCATTATTTATACAATAAAGATTGGCCAGTGTCCCAAAATAACCTGTTTTGTGTCACCAATATATTCTAGTTTATAGGCATGATGGCTGTGCACCCAGGTAAAACATTGTGAATGCAGCTTTGCTCTCTAATTTAAATATATATTAATAATAATATAGTTAGTAAAATGCTATTACAAATGTAGATCAAGCTATTTATTAATTTATTGGAAGAGCCCCACTTTCAGTGAGTGCCCAGGTGGGTTGGGCCACTGGTCCTTACATGAATTAAGCTTTATAGGTGGCATCCAGATTGGTAGAAAAATGAAGATTGGGGTTTGCCAAAAACCATGTCCTGATTGATTTGATTTTGGTAATTAATATTAAAACATTGGATGTTATGATCACTTTTCCCAAGGCTTTCACTTGGCATTAAATGTAAAAACATATTTCTCTTTGATGTGTTTGTTATTCCTTTACTAAAGTCATTATCTGGGTAAGTAAAATCTTCATAAAGAGTAGTTTTTATGAATGCAGCTCAGACCAAATGCTAAAATGCAAGTGCACTACACTACATTATTGTATGTCTATATTCATTCATCCAATCAGGACAAGCAAATACAAATGAATAAAAATGTAGGAAATTACCTTTTAAGAGAATCAATATTAAAACCTTGCGAGTCTGCTAAGCACAGTAAAAGGAAGCCCGTCATTTTATGAAATAAAAAAATCATAATGTAACCAAAGTCAATGGGAAATTACCAAACATAGGTGTACAGTTGTAACCCACAGCAAGTGTCAGCAAAAATTATCTGCTATTGGAATAACTCATACATTCAAGTGTCAGATTGGTTGCTGTGGGTTACAGCACCAGTGCAAGTTTGTATCTACAAGCATGTTTATGAACTCCTTCTAAAGTTTTTCTGAAGTAAAATGTGAGAGAAGAAGTTATAGTTCTGCTGTTCTATGATTTGTTCCCTTACAGGAAGACCGTACAATGGTTCTGGGGTGGTGACAGAAATGTGCAAACAGCATTAATTAGTAAGACTACATTTATTGCAATTCAACCTGCTATACCTGCATGATAGCTATGGCATTTCACTGAAGTGCCTTTTGTGGTGAATCTTGCAGTCTAACCACTTTCAGTTAGCCAAATAGTTCCACGACGCAACAACAGAATATGAAAGTAAATTCCGTTCACATGTATTGATTTTGTAACCTTATAATGAGTTGAGATATGGTATTTTGTATGTACATCTATTCATATTTATTTTTATTTATAAAGCGCGGCTAGGTTATGCAGTGCTGAGCAAATTAACAATGTAATTATAATCAAAACATAGGAAGCGGGCCAATATAATACAAGAGAAGTAAGGTAAATTCTTACATTCTAAACCCTGTAGCCTTAATATTTTTAACTTTGTTTTGTTATTAAATATTTACACTCCCATTAGGAAATGGATGGGAAACTGTCATCCTTCACTTAGACATCTGTACTAATAATTTACCTAACCAATTAGCCTTAGTAAAGTATGGTGCTGTAAAGCCCTCTCCAGGGGGTCATTATAGAATGAGAAAAAAATCCTCTCAGGTTTAAGGGTTACAGGACAGTTTAAAACAGCAAGAAGCATCCTTTGAAGTGGAAGACAGTGCCAGACCCATTTATAGGTGATGTCTCTTACAGCAGCATGTAAACGCCACCAATAAAGTATAAAAACCTAACATCAAAGCATGTCTTTTTTTATAAGAGCTTGTATTTTTCTTGACATTTTAGTTATTTTTGGTTTAAATGATAGAGTCACACTTAAACCATTTGTTTTTGTTTATCAGCTGATTTACGCATATGAAGGTCTAGCATAGTAAACGATCACGTTTATGCAATGCTAAAATAATTATGTATAATACACGGTAGCAACAGAATCAGCATGAAGCTTTCTGTAAATGATGTCATTAACAGCTGGTACTGAAATTACAACTAAACATTTCTAAGCAAACACCGCCCTTCTTTTCTTTAATAAATTATCAAATGCTTTTTATTTATAAATCAGCTCTCCTCCTGACTGCCTCTGCAAAATTGCCACTGTCACTGTACCCTTCCAGTAAATAAAATACTTCACAGGGTATCATGGAATTTGTTTCTCTGTCTACTACTGTTGTCATTTTGTGACTGACGTGTATGTGTATATAGTATACATGTACATGCTGTTTTACATATAGTTATATGCAAGACAGCAGACAGTAGCAGGGATTTACTGAGGGGACAATTACTTTCACACTTTGGAGGGGGAAACATTACAAAATTATTAATTGCACCATTCATTTGTTCATGTGTTTTTGTTAGTAATGTATAAGGCCCAATATGTTATTTAAATGTCTCAGTAATTCACTAATTCACTTTCAATACTTTTTCTTCATAAACAGTTATTTTAAATGTAGTGAATTCAGGTAGTTCTTTCTCAATGTACATGTATCCACCGTTTGATACTTTTTTTCATAATATGTATTTGTTAAAGTTTAAATTTTAAAAGTCTTTCTTAAAGGGACATTAAAGCCTGTAATAAAAAAGTGCTTTCTATTTCTAGGCCACCTAGTTTTAAGTACAGGTGTTAAAATGAAAGGTTTAGACTTACTGATTTTGCAAAATAATTATAACAAAGAAAACACCAGCGCTTGGAGCAGAGGTTATCAGTGAATCCTTATAACAGAAAAATACATAGGGAAAGCAATAAGTGGCATTAGTGAAACATTTTTGGCTATATTAGCACATCTAGAAATTAAGGGCCTCATTGATTACAGGCTAAATTGTTGCATGTAGCTCTGAATTCGCATGTGATCGCCACTTCCCTGTGTTCTCTTATTGAGCAAACTCTGCGATGTGGCCAATATACCTCTAATTCAAGTGACTATGATAGTCGCGATCTTATGGAGCATTCCCTATCACTTTGTGTGTGAGTGCAAAGCTACTTTGCCTATTGCCCAAGTGGTGGAGTCTGTCACAGACATGAATTCAAAAAGATTTAACGCTCAGAATTCACTGGTTTGACTTCACTACATCATTGTGGCGAATGGGGGGGGGGGGTTGATGGCAGGGCTCTGGTTTGGCACAAGTCATCTACTTCTTCAAAAGGAACAATGGCAACTGTGCCTATATTAGTCTACTACTAATCATGAAGTAGTTACAAAGTGACAAACAAATAGATGTATTATTCACTTATATGCAGTTAGAGAGATTTGGTGAGGATGACATCTGCACTTCACTGGAGCAATTTACATCACTCCGCATGACTTTCCATCTTCTATTTGCTAAGATGGGAGGTCCTGAAAGTAGTGGTAGTACCCAAGAGGGGATATAATGATAAAAGACTACTTCAGCAAAGATAAATGTTTTGGATTAAGAAATTAGAAGCTCTATGCACATGCACTTAATGATCATTTGAGTATAAAATTATTCCTCTAAAAGCTTTATCGTTTTCTGTTTCAAATGATCATTTCCACCTTATCTAGATGTATCCCTTTACCTGTGTATAGGTTTCTAATTCAAAGCCATCTCTCAGCTCACCTATGGAACTAACATCTTTATGTTAAAGAGTAATGGGGAATTTGTCCCCTTAGTTATAATCATTGGATAATATTGATATTTATCACTGATTTTTATGTTATATATATTTTATTTTATCCTTTCTTAGTTATTTTTGGTTAGCATTTGTATTTATTGACCAGTGTTTTAGCACATTTTTACAGCTCTTATTACCTTTCTATCTGTGTGTGTAAGTCTTCCTCCCATTTAGACTGTAATCTCTACGGGGCAGGGACCTCCAACCTCTTGTGTCAACCACAACCTGGCACTTAAAGGAGAACTAAAGCAAAAAAAATAAAGAAGGAGTGTTAAAATATTTACCTTATATAGAGCTGATTCATTATAGTCACAGCATGAGCTGTGCTGTGATTAGCCGGCACCTGATTATTCTTCACAGCGCTGGCTGACTGAGAAGTCAGCGCTGAAGCTCCTCCCTACTTGTTTCACTATCTGTGCCATATGCCTTAAACATCATCATATTCATTGCGGGGGCCAATGAGAACGCTCCCCACAATGAGTGTGATAATGTATAGGGCCATTGAATCAAGTCAGGAGGAGCTGCGGTGCTGGCTTCTCAGTCAAACAGCGCTGTGAAGAATCATTGTGTGCCGGCTAATTACAGCACAGCTCATGCTGTGACTATAATGAATCAGCTCTGTATAAGGTAAGTATTTTAACACTGCTTTTTTATTTTTTTACTTTAAAGTGAAGTATCCTTGTGATATTATACTTGTATTATGTAATGCACTTTTCCCATGAACTCTATTATATTTGAATTGCTGAATTGTACAGCACTGAGTAAATTTGTGGTGCTTTATAAATAAAATTATACATACATACATAATGTGTCATTTGGCATGCTCTGGTATGTATTTTGCTATTAAGTGGCCATTGTGTAAATGCTTTTGTACCCTCTAGGCCGCTGAGGCTCAAAATATTTTTTTTTAAATAAAAGAAATAAAAGAATCTGCATTTTTAAGTGCATGCTCCAGTTAGCTTGAACGATTTGTTTCTGCACAGAAATTGCATGTTGAATGGGAAGTGGGAAACTGTGGAGCACCTATAGAGGCTTTGTAAATATCCACTCGCCTGTGTTATATAGTGCACTAGAGCTATTTGCTCACAAACCTTAATGGGGGGCCAGAGACAGATATATGCAGTATCATTAAGGGATGTACCTGTCCCTCACAAATTACTGCCAAATGAGTGTGTCCTGGATAAACATGGGCTTATCAGCTCAGAACTTGAGATGGGGGCCTATACAAATGTAAAAAAATGGTACTTAGGCCCTGACCACAATAGCAAATTGGATCACTGCACTTTTTACACCAATGACACAGTATTATTCTTGCTATGTAAAATATATTAAAAAGCTTAAATGTACAGACCCTGTGACATGGCTTCTTGTGACTTTTTCTTATATGTTATCCTAAACACCTACAGCAGATCTAGCCTTAATAATTGGTGACGACTGCCTCAGTAAAGTGCGGCATGCATCATTCTGTTAGTGTTCAGTTGAGAATGTCACTGGGATGTCAATGAAGCTGGGTTCTTGAGCTAATTGTTCAGCATCACTAGTTCACACTTCCCAATTCTCTGTGGGTAAACAGCCAGACAGCATTGTCAACCTCTGGATGTGATATCACTGACGCACCACCTCCAGTTTTCTGATTGGTTGTGCAGTGCCACCCATGCACTTCCCTTTCTATTGTGATTGGCTGTGTGCTGGTGACAAGGCCATGTTGGCAGGTACCATTGGGGAGGGGAGGACTGGAAGATCAGAGCTTTTAGCAGATGTTCCAGGATCACAAAAAGTGCACTGTCCCATTGTATCCGGGACACTTTGGCTCGGGTATGCCGGTGTGTCCCTAACCTTAATAAATTGCATATTTTCAGTCACAACGCAGCAAAGTAATGGTTTTGGTGTTTAAAAAAAGGTAATAATGAAATAAGTAATAAAAATGAGATAAATAAATAAAAGATTTAGGAAATGCTCCTTTAAGAAGCTCCATTAAAAGCCACTTGCCTAGGAAGAAACTGTCAAATAATACAAATGTTTTTTACAAACTGAATGATTTATTGTAACTCATGATAATCAGACATAAGTCAAATTATATTAAGAGTTAATTAACTTGGAAATCTTTTTTTTTTTTTTACGGTAAGCCAGTGGTTTCCTGATTTACAGCCTTTCCATTTCCTATTTGTTCTGTACTAGGGTTACATTCACTTTGTCAGGAATGTTGGCTGCTGAAATCAGAGCATCATGTGATTTCTGCTTCTATCTCCCCTCTCCCCCCCACTTCTTTTCCTCCCTTGTCATGCTTACTCCCCACCTCCAGTATGTGCTTCAGCACACGCTGTTCAGTAAACAGACTTCAGAGAACCAGAGAGAGCTGGTTTTGATCAGCTAATTCATTCACACAGAGTGCTCACTGAGGGTAGTCCATTGCAAAGCCTTGACGTACAAGCTAGAGGGCGGTGAAGCTTGTATTGATGTTTTCATTAGTGCTTTTTATAGCTGTTAAAAGCCAGCTGTAGCTGGTTAACATTAGCTCAAAATGTCTAGTGTGCAATGTCCACGCACTGGGCAGAGATCTGCCCAGAGATCTGCTGATGGAAACAGAGATGTTAGTCATGGTGTCATTGGATGTATTTATATGAACTTTGTATTATCCTTGCTATTAAGCAGTAAACAGAAACAGGATGGTGGGGTTATAGCTAAGAACATAAGTTACAGGATGCCATATAGCAGATTAGACACTACAGTGACACGTGTGAAGAAGACTAGCACACATTTGTATGTCATCATACATCATATATATCAGTTTGTGCTTCTTGGGGTACTAAATGGGTAAATGATGCTTTAAGCCATCTCATCACACCAATGTTTTTGGTCACCTCCGATCCTGTTTTGATGTTATTATTATTATTTATTCATTCTTATATATATAGCACTACTATTTTACAGAGATTCATCATTCACTGCCCCATGGAGCTTACAATCTAGTTTTTCCCTATTTTGACATACACACAAGATGAAACCCACGCAAGTGCAGAGAGAACATACACACTACATGCAGATGACGTCTAAGGTGGAATTGAACCTAGGACCTCAGCGCTGCAAGGCAACAGTGATAAACACTGAGCCACCGCACTGTAATATCATTTTATTTTTTCTTGAAGTTGCCCACCTTGAATGATCAGTAAGGTGGAGCGAGGTTCTACTGGATCAGGGGTAGGCAACCCATGGCTCTCTAGCATCCTTGTTGTGCTTCCCTTCGGCCTTGATTGACAAAAGATTAAAGGATAACGGTTATTTATCAGTTTAATTTTTTATTTAAATATTAATTTCTTCTTTTCTTCTGTTTGTTGTATTCTGTTGTTATGGTGGGTAAAATGAAATAAAGATTGAAACTTTTAAAAGTTTATAAGTTTAGTTATGTTCTGCTGCTCCAGATTATTTTTATTTAGTGGAATTGGGGGCAAAATGGCTCTTTTGATCATAAAAGTTGCCTTACCCCTGTTTTTGATGTAATGCTAGTCTTCTGCAACAGAAGGTATTCACAGTGTTTCTGCTATACAGGCAGAATTTTTCATGCCACAGCAAAGGTATAGCCAGTGCTCATGTTAAAGTGGGAAGGGGTGTACTAATCACACCTTTATGTTCCTGTGGCCAGTTGAGCATCCATAATTGTGGGATTGCTATCACCAGTGCCGGCCCTGACCAATGGGGTGCCCTAGGCAAGGGTAGGGGGGTGCGGGTGATAGGTGTCGTGTGTTATTATGCACGCGAGCGCACCCCTGGACAGACGGCGCCCCTAGCATTTGCCTATATCGCTTAATGGAAGGGCCGGCCCTGGTTAGCACAAATACAGCCTTAACTTCAGAGGCATCTGTTCAAACTACAGGCAGGGTAAGTTTTGGTCTGTATTAGACCTTGTCTCCATCTACCTAAGTTTTTCATTGCTTCATAACCTAACAGTGTTTTGAAAAAAAACATATATACAGTGAAGGAAATAATTATTTGATCCCTTGCTGATTTTGTAAGTTTGCCCACTGGCAAAGACATGAACAGTTTATAATTTTAAGGGTAGATTAATTTTAACATTGAGTGATAGAATATCCAAAATAAAATCCAGAAAAACACATTGTATAAATTATATAAATGTATTTGCATTTTGCAGTGAGAAATAAGTATTTCATCCCTTATCAGCCATTCTGGCTCCTACAGAGCAGTTAGATGCGCCTAACTAACTCATTATCTGCATTAAAGACAGCTGTCTTAAATAGTCACCTTTATAAAAGTCTTCTGTCCACAGACTTAATTAATCAGTCAGACTCTAACCTCTACAACATGGGCAAGAAGAGCAAAGAGCTTTCTAAGAATGTCAGGGACAAGATCATAGACCTGCACAAAGCTGGAACTGGCTGTAAAACCATAAGTAAAACGCTGGGTGAGAAGGAGACAACTGTTGGTGCATTAGTAAGAAAATGGAAATAATTATTTCCTCCACTGTACTTTTGCTTTGTGGTTTTAAGTGAAAGTGCTATTTGTTTGTGTCATGTACAGTAAATACCTTCTGTTTTAAAAAGGCTTTCACTATATCTCCCTTTCATTTAAGGAACCTCACCCTAAGATTCCTGTTGTCCTTCTAGATAGATATATAGGAAGACATATAGATTAACCTGTCACCTCAAAACTAATACTAATTTAGGTTCTACTAATGAAATAAATGTTTTTGTAAATATATGTATTAGAAAAAATGTACCTTTATACAGCGATTCTCTCTGTCATTTTCCCTGTCAGCCTGCCCTTTCTTTCCCTAGTTGAGTGAGCAGGGCTAAATGATGATTTGATGTTCTAGCTCCTCCAATCAGATCCCTTAAATCACGATCTAGCAGGGATCTGGTTCATTTTAGTACAGGGAGCAAAGGAACAGAGAGATATTAGGAGAAAGGTTTTCCCTTAATGGGAGAGAGGGGGAGAATTCTGGCAGAAGAATTTAAGATAGACTGGAGTGGAGAAAGGTGGGAAACTGGAAAGCCAGATAGAAGAACATTGCAGTAGTCCAAGCGGGATAGTACGAGAGCATGCAAGAGTGTGTTAGCGGTGGCCTGAGAGAGAAAGGGGTGGATCATGCTAATGTTGACTTGGTTAGTATATGTTTTTATGTGAATTGCCGCAAGGCTTCCTGTTTTTGACCACATGCTAGTGTGCTAACTTCTGTTGACTGATATTTTTTTCTGTAGAGGCTTTCTCTGTCATAGAAAGCAATATCAGTGTTTCCACTTAAATATATGTAAGTAGTTATGCAGTTCTACTGGAGTGTTGTGTATCCAACACAAAACAAACAATGGTCAATGTTTATGGGAAGAATTGTAATTTATTTACAATACTTATGCATAGGTATATTTTCCTTTTTTATTGAAACTGATTGAAACATTATTTTATGCCCACTAAATCCTGTACTAACATCTACTTTCACAAGCATAACATTTCTTTGAAAGTAAATGCATTCCATGTAAGCTTCCCAGATCAGTTGAAAATGTATGGACAATTTTTAAAGCCAAATTGTCAACAATCAAGCCTGTGATATGTAAGTGTTAAGTGATATAAGTGTGTGTATAATTTTTAATGGCATGTAACTAGATGCTAATGATTTGGAATTTTATCCTACACCAGTGACGGTGAACCTTTTCGGTACAGAGAAGGCATGCTCCTCCCCAGACGATATGTGAATATTAGTGAAACCCTGCTGGTATAGTGCTTTGTAAACAGTGGAGCTGCAATAATCGTGATGCAAAAAGTCGGGAATTTTTCTCTGGGGAACCGATAAATCAAGGTCACCGATGAGCTCACCCACTGCAGCTGTGTAGTCGAATGATTTGTTCTTGGGCTCGGTACACATTATTATATGTCATATAATAATGTGTACCGAGCCCGAGAACAAATCATTCAACCAATCCCTAGTAAACTGGCGGGCGGGCGGGCGGGTTGGTCAGAGACAGGAGGCGGGCCGGATGCGGCCTGCGGGCCGCCTCTTGCCCAGGTCTGGCCTATACTGAAGGAGCACTCACTCACTGGGGGATCTAAGACATTGGTAAGGATGGTGTGTGCCCTTGGTTTGCTACCTCTGATATAGATTATAAAGATAATAAAGGAGGCTGGATTATGAGGTTTGTGGTTGTCAAACCTAGAATACATCAGAATAGGAATATCCATAAGTTTTAGTAGACCTGTTGCACTACAAATCATCTTAGTACATATTTGTCAAATATTACAGTCTACAAGCTGATTGATGTGGCATGTTCTGTAGCAAAGAGATTTTAGAGATATGTTACAAGACTAAGCATACCACTTCACATACAGTAAACCGAATGGATGATTTTATGAAAAGCGGACAGTCTGTTGGAAACCGATTCTGCCATTCTTGAGTACAGTGACTAGTCTTTAGGGTGTAATAATTTTAAAAGTTGTTTTAAGTTACTCTGCCAGATAGGATGACTTGTCCTGTTTACAGTACGACTGCATAGAATTTTAAAGTGGTTAGATGTGATTTTAAAAGAAAATAGCACAAAATACCTTTTTTTATAGAGCATCTTCTGACTCCATGCAGATTAATAGGGACTTATGGAAAGACTAGTAGAGATGAACCAAAGTTGCAATAAGCTTTATCTCACTTGGACGCAACCAATCAGAGTGTATGCTTTGTAGTGTTAAAGAGGTCTGTGAATTTATGGTACAATATACAAACTACCTACTCTAAGGGGCACTTTGCTACAATTGTATGTTGTCCTCTATTATAGAAAAAATAGACACAACCTTCCTGTTTCTTGAGGTAAAACAACATACATATTTCAAGCGTACATGAAATGTAATTAACTTTGATAAAATGTAAAATGCTGTCTAAATGTTCTTATTACTGTAAAGCATTTTTTTAGTCTTATCTTACATTTTGGATTTCTATTAAACTTGAACTTTTTCTTTGGTGAGCACTCTTATGTAATTACTGACATTAATCATAACCCTGTATAAGCTCCAACTATGCAGTACTCATTAAACCACTAAGTATACTGCCTTTGTTTTTTGTTTTCATTCTCTATAAGGAATTGCAGCACAGATTGATATTAAGATAGGATAGTAATAAGTCATGTAGAACTGCTCTGATGTTAATATTGTTTTAATGATAGCAATATTTGTATAATTCAGGTCTGTTGTGACATAAAATAGTGAACAGAATGTCCTGCCAACCTGTCCACTACAGGCCACGTCTATAAAAAGTAAACTCTTTGACATTTTTTGTTGGTTGCAAGCCAACTATATTGGTGATGACAAGGTTTCACTGCAAACAAATGATTTGCCACCTTTCTATGCATGAAATCTGCAAATATGCAGCTGAACTGTAGGTATGCTGATAACACTCACTTATCAGAAATAAAGATTCTTAAAGATAGAAATTACATTTACAGATAGATAACATGGTATTCACTCATTATATTCTCTCACCCAGAGGCATGCATTAGAAAAAGGGATCCTCTATAATAAATACAATGGAAGTTACAGATTCCCACTTACTCCACAAGCAATTTTCCTATTAGGCTGAGCAGGCATGGAGCAATCTGCTGACATAGGACTGTTAGCACACAAATGTTCTGTGTGTAGCGGTGTAGTGGGCAAGAGCCAATTGTATCATTAACGATATGTTTATGTTGCCAGGACACCTTTACTAATTGATCTGATCAGCTGTACTTTATATGGACAAACCTGCCATGTTTATTTTAAATTACAAGCATAAATGTTTACATTTTTGTTCAAAACAAACCTTTTTTTTCTTTCAGTATGTGGGAAATTGACAAAAAAAAGTATAGATTTGTAGATCAATACAATCGACCAATGCTGACTGTTTCTGATCATTGATTACCCTTACAGAAGAATACTTCCAAAAAGTTGGCTTACAGCTGCTTTTAACAGCCATAATAGAATGATATGAGTATATCCACACTGAGTGAGAGGGTTATTATCTAAACTCCAAATTGTCGTGTAAAGGTATGAATTCGCCAGCTTAAAGACAGTCGCAATAGAGTGCTACTGTCGTAGTTGCGTCTTTATAATGAGAATATTGTCCCAGTTGTGACTTTACTATGAAAATATTGTCACAGTCACAACTTTACAATGGGAAAATTGTCACAGTCACGTATTTACTATAGGAATCCACTGAGAATTCGACAGTCGAATTCGGACTTTAGAAAATAACCCCCTCATTCTCTACACTGCGGTTACTCAGGGGCTGAGAACGGCAGCATTGACTAAAATGTTATCTTATAAAATGTCTTTCATCTTATTATTCTGATTGCATATTGATTTGTAAGTATTATCAGCTCTTGAAAACAAAAAATGTGCTTTTACTTACCCTTTAAATTATTAGCTTTCACACTTTCAACTACACAGACATTGAGGTGCATTATTATGAAAGGAAAAAAAAAAAAAGCAACTTGCATTCTATCAAACTGGCACTCCAGTTTGCACTCTAGGATAGTAATACTCAGCTGTGTAATTGTCGTGCCAAATCTGTTCTGGAAGCTGGCTTCAGTTTGAAAATAAAATTTTAGAAGAGTCGCACAGTCTTCTTTCTCTCCTTATATGAACTCAACTGATAGAAGCCAGTAGCCTGGAAAAAAAGAACAGCTGTAATCCTGGATGATAATATCAATGTACTAGAACATATACCTTAAAGTTTCATCTTTATTTAAAGGGGCAAAAATAGTCAAATATAGGATGATTTACGTGCCGGTAAATGTTCTAATGTAGATTGGTAGAAGTCATTTTGTTGTCCTCCCGTTTGTGATAAAAGTTTGTTTGGCAAATAATTATACACAGGTATATCTAATAGTTTATATATATTATTGTAAATGATAAATTCATCTCCTTTGTCCCTAATTGTCTCCTTAAATACCTAATTTGTAAATATGTTACTTTTTAAGTTGAATTAATGAATTCGATTGTTTTCTGTCTGTTTTTATTTTTACTGATAGCAGCCATGTTGTAAACAGACCTTACTAGTCTCATTGTTTTCTATGGTGCTTTAGATAAAACATATTCAGGAAGTATACCCTTTACTCAAATTTATTTGGACATAGCAACATTCACATCCACTGCAGACTGTTTCATCTTTTTTTAATCTTCAATTACCACCTGTCATTCTCCCATTTCTAAAACTTCTGTCACAACAAACGTGAGCTTGGAGCATAACATTAGAGTATGATATTATTTGGGAGTTGAACTAGACATTGGTGGTGTATCCAGACAGAAACACTGGATCACTGGAAGAAAAAAAATCTACTGTTTAGTCATATCATACATAGAGAGAACTCAATGAATAGATATTACCCTCCAGTAAATACAATAAGTACTGACATTTATGGTTGACTCATCCATCTCTCATATGAGCTCAAAAACTTCTTATATAATGTTTATAAAATGAAACAAAAAAGTAGATTGAGTCACAAATAAAAACAGCTTAGACCAGCCGGTAAAGTAAGGCCAAGTTATACCATCATTTCCTAAACCACTGTGGCTGATGGGGTTATAGTTCTTCGGCAAACTTTGTAGAGGAGGGAGCCATTTCACTCGTTTCTCCGCTGGTGAAATTTTTCTCTGACCTGCAAAAGGGGGAGGAGTGCACGCACCCAATCACATGACCTGCCGGTGTCCAATCAGAAGAGGCGTTTGAGTTCACGGGCGGGGCTAGGGAGATGCGCTCAGAACTACAACAAGGTGGCTGAAGAGCCGCACTTTGCCTACCCCTGCCCTAGAACAATGATATCATGAGATCTTAATCCACATACATACTGTTTAAGTACCACAGGGTCATTTGGACTGTACAGACACTAAGCACTCCAAACTTGTAACAATGGATTTTAGATCAAATAGGTAGAAGCACCTACGGTAGCTAATGGTTAAAACACATTTATTGGGACTTCGCTTTTTTTGCAAGTTTCTTTTGAGTGAACCCTTTCCTCAGCCAATCGGTGTTAATTTAAAGAACCAATATAAAACACCCTGCAGTTTGAATGTCTAGCCTTTGTAGGGTCGATTTTTGAAACCAAACAGTTTTAAATTTTTTTCAGCACTAAATAAAGTTTTAGTAAATATTTTAGCACACCATTTGGTTCAGAATATTATTTTTCTTATTTTCCTCCTTTAAAATACTAGGTGTGTCTTATGGAGCGAAAAATACGGTATATTTTTAAAGTTCTAAACTTACTTATACTGGCTCACTATCCTTGATAAACTAAGTCATGTTCTGGAATGCAAATGAGTTTGACATTTTGCCCTTTAAGTCATAGGGGCTTGTCTGTAATCACTGTTTTTATTCAACTATGTCTTCCACTTCATCACTGTACCGTCATTTCTGTTTTCATCGACATGTGTCAAACACTGTCACCACCCTTTCATACTAAACTTGTGTTTAAAATCTTGACACCCAATACAACCGGACAAAACAAACAATCTTATATTTTTTTTTCGACATGACACATTTCAGCAGAAAGTTTTTTCATATTCATAGTTTACTAAAATTAGAAGAAAAAATGTATATAGCCATTATAAGATACTTGTGTCTGTGCCAACAAGAAGGACAGTACATATCTAATGAGCTAAACCAGGGGTGGGTAATTAATTTTCCCAAGGGGCCGCATGAGAAATTAGGATGGTTTTAGA
>WMED01008875.1:0-16648 GCA_019650415.1 Pipa parva | reverse complement strand
ATGTAAAGCATTACTATACTACACTAATGTAAAGTATTACTATACTACACAAATGTAAAGCATTACTATACTACACAAATGTAAAGCATTACTATACTACACTAATGTAAAGCATTACTATACTAGACAAATGTAAAGTATGGGTAATTTTCCATGGAAATACTCGATGGAGATAGTTTCTCTTGGTATGTAGCGATCAAACCAAATTTCACGCTACTTACTACGAGAAACTTCTGGCGGTTCACAGGATTAAACTTGGAAAAGTGAAAATGAGGTTTTCCGAGTTTAATAAATTTCACCTAAAAGTCAGAATTTGCATCCATTCGCTACTTACCTTTATTCAACAAACTCTGGGATGTCACGAATTTGGGACCAGTTTGGATGCTTAAGACGGACCCAAACTTATGTAGATCTTTGCATCATTAATCAAGCATTGGAGTCTGTCAAAGTAGTGAATTTTGCAAGGTGTACTGTGTCATATAATGACTCACTGGGAATATGTAATGTTAATAAATAATATTTTACGTTAAAAAATATTATAATATTTTATGTTTAGAAATATTCCTTCTAAATATCTACAGTTAAACGCTACCAGTTTTAGAGTCTATCAGTTGTAATTTTAATTGGAATTAATACAGATTAGTGTTATTAAGACAAATGTCTGTGTTGCAGTGGTGAGTGATGTAATCCTTCCGTATTCTATTTATTTGCATAAATTAAATATGATGTTGATAATGTTGCTAGCTGCACTGAGTATGTTGCCTGAAGATTTATTTGGTAGTCACATGACTTACACTTCTAAAAGATTACACTCTCTGCCTGCTCACTGAAGCTGAAATCCCATGGGGTGAGTCATGAATAGTTTATAGAGATTATAGTTTACTTGCTCTAAAGAACAAAACTGAATAAATGGATCACATGTTCTTTGAAAGTAAGAGATGAGATCTAACTTAATGGGCACTTCAAAATATAAAATATAAAAGAGTTTGATGGGCAACAAGAAGTGTTATTTTGGCTATTTGAATTGTAACTGGGATACCTGGAATTGTAACTGATGAATTTGGACCGCTGACCACTTGGCATTGTAACTGGAAAGTTGATGCTTTGTTACCGAGATGCTGTACAATGCAGCCAAGGATTTTGTATTATAATCGGAATGCTTGGACACAGCTATGTTTACTTTACTTAATCTGTTTGTCATATCAGTATTTGTGAAGTGATTTCTGACAAATCAGTAAAATTTCAAACAATGTGAAATGTTCCAAATTGTGATTCTTATCTCTGTTGTGAGTTCCACATCTCTAGACAGTTCCTTAAATCCTCTGTTTTGCCATCTGTCACAAAGTGTTTTGACTGTATTCTGATCTTTATGTACTACACTCAGAATGGTCTCAGCAGTGTTTGTTGGATTGTATGGAGCTGATAAAACCCTAACCTGAAATCCCAGTGCTGAGTGCAGATTTATATTTGTTTGAAACTTCACTATTTCTTGATTCATGTGTCAGTGGAAAACAGCAGTTGTACCAAAAACTATCTCCAAGGGTTAGTAACTTTATAACATCCATAGTGTAGACTACTCCACACATCCAAGGATGAAGAACTAATGAGATCTCTTTTTTCTGCAAAGGTGATCACATGTCTAATTACTGGGAAGTTCCAGTGTTATTCCAGCAGGACTAGCTAATTTCAAAGTTAGACAAACTATACTGATGTTATCTATTTAATACCTGTAACTTTGTCACAAATATCAGGGAAAACACAAGGGATTACCATGGGAACTGGGTTGCCACTAGGGGCACTATAGCGAAATGAGACCGTTATGCCTTTGGAAGTACTAAGCTGTACAAATGTGAAGGATACATGATAAAGGTGGTACATCTTCTGGAAGCATTAAGGTGTATGGTGCACAAGTGTAGGAACAGGGAGTGTGAGGAATCAGGAATAAACGTAACTTCAAGGAAAGTGGATCTTCTGTACCACAGTGGGAGTTGGTGCTACTTAACATTGAAGGAAGTCTAAGGAGGCCCTGGTCTCCACCCTGAAACATCTGCAAGGGGGTATGGCCTTTGCTGCCGGGGATAATCCAGGTTGCAGCCCTCAGGTTAACCCCCCCACTGTTGGCAGCTGGATTATTCACTTGGAAAAACTGGCAGAAGCCTGGAACAGTTGATCTGCAACTGAATCACTTGTATCAGCTAGTAGAACTGTAACTCACAGCACCCCTGGGCACATGCCAAATTATAGCTCACATCACTCCTGGTGCAGCATGTAACAAGACGATCCTGTCCTGGGATAAAGTGGCATGCTGCAAAGATGTACTGGATGCTGACTTGAATGAGGGTCCAGTGTTAGCTGTGAAGTCACTCTGGAGCTGCTTTAAGAAGCTGTATCTCTCAAATCAGAAGCAGGCTGTAACAAAAGGCATAGACAGACAGGTAGATAACTTTATCCAAATACCAGGCTGAAGATCCATTGATTTAAATAACCTAATCTGATATAGCATAACATTAATACTCGAGTGCTGTGTTAAACAGTGATGTCAGCTGGCCAAGATTGACCATGAACTCAGAAGTGCTAGGAATACTCAGCCCCAGTGCTTGTCAGCAGCATAAGTGCCGGAGACATGAGCAGTGCAGGACCAGAGGTAAGCACTGCTCGTTGCAAACTGTCAGAGAGGTAAAACTTTCTCCCACTAATCCCTTTTCACATACAGCCTGCTCTGTGTTTGTCTTTATTCTTTCTATAATACACACTAAAGCTTCTATATTCTTCTACACAATTTTATTTCTGATCTCCTGCAGTATAACACCTGGCTAAAAAATATTTCACTGCACGTGGAATATAAAGAACCACTTATGTTCTCCTACACCTTAACAGTTGATGGGTGGAGAGCCGGCCCAGTCATCACCATTAGGGGGTTATTGACTAAAGTGAAAATTTTCAAGTTGTGACTGCGACAATATTCTCATTATAAAGATGCAACTGCGACAGTAGCAGTCTATTGCAACTGACTTTAGCAGGTGAATTCACACCTATATGCAACAATTCGGACATTAACCAATAACCCCCTCAGTGTTACAATGATTAATAGACTTCAGGGTACATTGCTCTTTATATAGTATTTATCTTTATTTTGTATAGAAGTTAAATTGTATAAATTCATATCATATTGATGATTCCTCCTCCCCAAATATAAAACATGATGAATAACATTTTTTTCCTTTGGTTTCTGTCTGAATAATACTTTCCAGAATGTATTAAACCGACATAAGCTGAAATAAAAACTGATTTCAGACAAAACTGTGATATGAAGAACATAATTGTGAGACTATTAGATGTACCAATAATAAACACAAGAAAATGACACTTTACCTTCGAAACTGCTGTAACATCTTACAGAGGATGGCAACAAGGCACCATGGGAAATACAATTCAGCCATTGGGATTTTAATTAGAACACTGTTTGTCAATTTAATTCTCTGTCAGGGAAACAATTTCCCAGTAATACATTGCAAACCTAAAATGATTTTGTATAAAAATCCCATAGTGTGAATGACTAAAATGTAAATTGTACAGTGTAATATCAATCTCCAGCTACCTCCGATGATGTTTGTATGACAATAAAATAAAGATGTTGTGGTTACATTGTATTCTGTGTATAATTATCCAGCCCTGAGAGCTTATACTAGGAAATCACTCTTTGTATATGGAAGAAACTCTAGCTAAGGCATTGTGAAGTTCTATAGTTAAAAAGCATTGGCTGCAATTATATTGCTCATTCTGTGGAATTTATTAGAAGTTTCAGAAGAAAATTACAGACTGATATTGATTGGCAGTCCCTTAACTAGGACATTTTGAGCCCTTATGCTAGAGCTCTTTTTTTTTAAAAAAAAAGGCATATGACTTTATAACTCCTAGGGCGAAATTTACTAAGGGCGAAACGATCGCCCGAAGTATATTTCTGACCGCACGTGTGGTATTCCGATTGATTTGCGATCGTACGATCGCAAATCGATCGCGATTGCGATCATGCGATCGCAAATCGATTGGAATACCGCACGTGCAGTCAGAAATTTACTTTGGGCAGACTAAATCCGCCCTTAGTAAATTTCGCCCCTAGACTATATTCTAGGTGGATTAGAATTATGTGCACTATGGGCCTTATTGAGTAAAGAGATAATAGTCACGTAAAGCTATGGATTTGAAACTATTCTTCACTTCCCCATGTTTGCATATTGGATAAACTCTATGTATCTTGAATACATGACCGATTCTAGTGTTTATGATAGTTGCAGTCTTACCGGAGCTCTTCCCATCATTTTGCATGAGCGTGCACAGGTACGTCTACTCTTGACTAAGCTGTGGAGTGTGTTGATGGAGCAAATGTGACTAGGTGAACTACTCCGAATACACCTGTTTGACTTTGTCACATCAGACTGGTGAATTGGGGGCAGGTTCTATCGATAGGCGATGTGGACGACGGCCCAGGGTGCAATCTATTTGAGGGACGCTATCGCCCATCACTAAACTTGACCTGCCCCCCGTGCCTCTCTGCCCCGCAATACCCCCCTGCTCCGCACCGCCCCCCCCCCCCTTGCCCCAAGCCACTCCAACAGCGTTCCAGTGATGCACCTCCTCTAATGAGGTAAGTTGAACGCGACGGCGCTCCTTGGCTGCTTCGGGTCTTGTCGACTGTATTCGGCAGCTGCTGGCAAGACCCGAACATCTAAGGATCACGTCACATTCAACTTACCTCATTAGAGGAGGTGCGTAACTGGAACGCTGTTGGAGGTGAGTGGGGGGAATGGGGCAAGGGGGGGGGTGTTGCGGGGCAGGGGGGTGTCACAGGACAGAGGGGAGTTGCAGTGCATGGGGGGGGGGGGTAGACCCAAGGCGTCAATAGGGCCAGGACTGCCCCTGATTGGGGGTTGATGGCAGGGCTCCAGTATTGCATAAGGTGACTATTCATTCAAAGGTGACAATGGTGACTGCTACTAAGTGACAACATGACCTAGGGACAAGGTGACATAGAAATTGAATATTCACAGAATACAGTTAGTGGGACAATGTGAGATTGACATCAATGCTCTTCACTTGTCAAATTCTCCTCACTTCGCAGGACTTCTTATCCTACTTCTATCCACCTCAGTAATGCACACACCACATATCTGACAGTGTCTGCCTGTTCAACAAGTGTATTTGTATTAGTCAATACTGAGAAGTGAATTCACTGCTATTTTGGAGATGTGACTCAAATAGTAGAGAAGTGAATTCACCCTTTAGTCAATAAGACCCCATATGCTTTACTTCACATTCTGTGATACTACTGTTCTGTCCAGCATAGCTTATTATGATGATTACTATGATATTCAGGATGGTTAGAGCTTCATCTACTGGCAGCACTTAGCATAGATATACTTGTAAAAGTAAGACACAATGTATTATGGGTAGAGCAAAGCCCACTGGGAACGAGATCAGTCTGAAGCAGGAATTTCCCCACAGCACTTACATGTACAGTACATGCTCCTGCATTAGTAAATTCACTACCCTGGACAAAGTATATCTGGTAAAGGAACAATCTTTATTGTTATGATATTATATTATGCACAACTGTTCACTTATTTATATGCAGTTGTTATTAAGTAAATTGTAGTTGTTAGAAAGCCATGAGTTCACACGTATAGGCAGCCGTTTTGCCATGTGCTTTTACTAACTGTAAAGTGTTATAGTTATGTGATTTTATGCTTATTATTTATACCTTGCTTTGTTTGTATATTCTTGCAGTTTTACCATAATAAGCTTAATATAACCAACCTCATATTACCATACATGCACCCACTTTCATATCTGTGCTGTTAACCAATAAACAAGTTAGACTACAGAGAACAGTCGGCTTATTTTGGAAGAGAAAAGGTTTATGCTGTATGTCAGACTGCACACAGTGAGAACGTGTAAAAAAACAGAACAACTACAGATAGGATCCTAGGTAGCTAAATCCTTAAATGCTATACTTAGCGCTGCAGTGATACTTGCTCCCCTAAAGTGGGGGTCCACAGAACCCCCACACCTCCCCCACCACCCCAACATCACCCAGCACCTAGCACTATGGCCTGGAAGTGGCTCCCTAGGATGTTTATTATACATTGTTGCAGTTAGTGTTTGTTTTGGCATACTTTGTTGCCTTTTTGTATAGTTGTGTTCATTTAATTACAGTTTGTAGCTGTTGATTTGTTCAATAGTGTTTTTATGTTAGCGCTGCAGTTTAACATAGGGCTGAATAGTTCAACAGGTCTAATGAGGCAAATCATTTTGAGCAATAAGTTTTAGTGCAGCAAAGCAGGAAAATTAAATAGTGCTTGAGCGATATCGATTATTCAATGTTCGAACAATATCGTTCAAAATAGGTGCTATCGGTAAAAAAATAGTGATTCTTTTGATAACTTGTCAGAACCATCTTTTCAACCAATTCGGCCTTTATAAATATCCAATTTGTGTTAATTCTGCTCCCATTACAACAAACGTAACAAATGGTTCCTCTTTGCCTTCTATTTGCAATCCTTTTCCAAAAAATAAATGCGTTCAGAGGTCACAGAACACAGCTGTCATCATTATATTGTGTTTTCCCTTTTATCGGCCTTATTATATTGTGAGCATCTTCTCTCTGTGGATATATTCTTTCCATACCGCTAACCATTTCATTAACCGGGAATGCCTTCTGCAAGCCCAGATATTCTATGTGCCTGGTGTATATTACTAAGGTTAACAGGGCTCCAGAAAGCAATAGAACATATGTTGATAAAATTGTTATACAGGGGTTTCTCTTGTGATTAAATTACAGTAACAGACATAAGTTCAGAAATGGCAGATCCCTTAACATTAATATGCAACAACAATTCTAAACAATATCTCTTATTAGAAAATGGTGAAAGAGAATAGAGTACAACTGGTAATATGCAGGAATAGACAACACTTTTTTTTTGGGGGGGGGATATTTATAAAGGTCATTTTAACATTTTTGACACTATTTTTTTGCAATTTCAGCATTTTTTGATGCGTTATCTCAGCTTCTTTCTTTTTGCCACGCTTTAGATATCAACCGATTTTTTTACTGTTTAATAAAATTTACCCACATCAAAAAAGATCGATATGGATAAATATCAATGCAACTAATACCACTACACTTTACAATACTTTGAACAGAACACCTTTTCCATCAATGTCAATGTCTTAAAATTATCAGTCCTTCTGAAAAGTCTGGAGTTTTAAGATTTCTATAATTAAAGGAAAATTGCGAGTCATTCAAAAGATATAAGGAACAAGCTGGATTGACTGAAGCAATGCTCTAAAAATGTAATGTCCTGTCAACCCTAAGAAACTGAGTCCAGGTAAAATCCTTGAGTGTTATCGACTGCTGATAATGGTGTGATATGAGCTGGTTTAATTCCCATATTATTCTCCATGATTAAAGGGAAACTATAGTCATATTACATCTTTACATATGCAGTACTATGCTTTAGTGAGAAGCATTTCTCCCCAGTAGATGTTTCATGTGAAGCAAAATGATTGAGTAGGCAGCATTGATAAACTCCTGCACCAGGATATGTGCGTGTGATGTGTACTGGCCGGTTTTCCATGAAAGGGTACCCTCCTCCAGACATTTTTTTCTAATGTGTAGTGTAATTCCCAAGCCCGAACCTCTGTAATCTCCTTCATTCCGTGCCATGCAGAAATGTAAACAAGCATGATTGATGACTCCTAAAAATCCAATAGCAGTTAGGCATCTTTTTCTTTTCGTGTTGCCTGACTTGCAAAAGGAAAAGGGAGCAGGGAAGGGCAAAATGTCAGCTCCCAGGAATCTAATTAAGAGAAACAAATGGCAAGTATTATTTCTTCCCTAATTTTTTTTTTTTTTAACTATTTGTGTTAGTATAAAGGAGTTTTATAAGTATGTGGGCAGTTATATTGACATTATACTTCTCCTTTAAAGATAATAATAATATGATCAGAGTGAGATAAGATTGCAAATACATTTGATTATTGCAGAGATGGAGGCATATTTCTACACAATAAATATTGCAATGCATATTTACTCTGCAGTATACTAGGCCAGCCTGCAAACATAATTTATTAGTTACAGACTAATAACAAAGCAAGGGAATACAGATATGACTCATCTTATTTAATAAGATGTATAAGAATTAGCTGACTTTTTTTCTGATTGTTACTAGAATAGATATTTCTATGTCACCTTGTCCCTAGGTCATGGTGTCATTTAGTCACAGTCGCCATGGTCACTATTTGAATGAATAGTTGCCTCACACAACACTGGAGCCCTGTCATCAACACCACAATTTGCTACTTTGAAATGGCGAAGTCAAATAGGTGAATTCAGAGCAGAACTCCTAGTCGCATTCGCTTCCTTGACACACTCTGCCACTTGCTCAATAGAAGAAATACCTGTGCACGCACACGCAGAGTAATGCGATTTGGTCTGTAAGTTCGCAACTATTGTAAATGCCCGAAATGGCTGTGTATTTACCACTTTGCAGAGTTCAGTCAATATATGAACATGGGAAAGTAGCAAATAGATGCAAATTCATAGCTGTATGCTAGTAATTCATCCTTTACTCAATAAGGCCTTTATCTGCTTGATTGTATAATTTATTTGGAATTATCAAAACATAATCTGGTGAAAATGGTTCAGGACCCAATTTGAGAAACTCAAAAGTTTAAAGGACAGTATAGTGACAGCGCTGCCATCCATATTCTGAGTTATCCAGAATTATCAATGAGCTATTTCCATAGTGACAGTATATTTCAAACAGCAGATTCCCATAGCAAATCCATGACAATTCTCCCATTGTAAAGTCGCAACTGCGACAATTTTTAAAGTTGTGGCTGTGACAATATTTCCCATAATAAAGTCGTGATTGAGACAATATTCTCGTTATAAAGACTCGACTGTGACAGTAGCAGTCTATTGAAACTGTCTTTAGCTGGTGAATTCACACCTTTACACGACAATTCGGACTTTAGAGAATAACCCCATCAATAGGATAGATTTCTCCTTTGTCTATAGTTCCTTTCAAGTTCCATTCATAAAAACTGAAGAGTTGGCACAAGGAGACTTTGCCCTGAGACAAAACCTGGAAATGAGAAAATATGGTGGGAAGAAAAGGTGGAGATTAAAGGAAATATTTCTAAAATTAGAAATTTTTCAACCTGTTCATGCAGATTAAATAGATGTAATATATCATTTTCACTATTTTCAATGATTTATAAAGCCGTTGAGTCAAGTTTTTACAACTAAAAGTGTTTGCCTGTTTTAAGCTGCCAATTATCCTTTTGGACTTGTTTTGGTAATTTAACCACAGTCCATTTAGAATTCCCATTGAAAAAGAACATCAGTTTTGATATGAAGTGGAAGGAAAACCTCGTTGAAACCAAAGTATGCCTGTTTCAATATTTATCGATAACAATTTTTTATCGGTAATTTCCATTTTGGCCCTATATAAATCAACTAAATGAAAAATGACATCTAAAAGCATTGATAAACGGAAAAACATATCAAAAAGGTTGAAATGATCTTTCTTAATTTCCCCCTACGGGTTTCTCAGTGTTGGACAGTGAAATTACATTATCTTGGAGTAATAATAATAGGTCTGTAGGGGCAAATGAGTCCCTTTGAACAGAAGGAGGTTTGTTTTACTGAAGGTTATCTGCTAGTGCAGCAGATGTACTGAGTGGAGCTAATTAATACCGTTCTATGAGTGACCCTCTACTTTATGTAAAAATGCTGTGCATTCTGTAAGTAGCAGTTTCATTTTAGTAACCGTAGAGATGTACAGTTCTTTATAAGGTGTGCAGATTATAGTGTTTGGCTTTTAATCAGTCTCTAGTGCATAATGTTCCTGCACATTAAATGATAAAGTTCCAAAATAACTCACACTGAATTTCTATTTGCCTATACATTCTGGAAAATACCGCTGAGGTTTCAGGTACTTAAAATGAGAAACGACAAGCTGTGTTAAAATTTACTTGAACTCGACTGAGGGAAAGTGTCCATTAATGTTTCAATTCTGAAAGAAAATATCCATTAATACCTCACAATTTTTGAGTCATTAAGTTACATTATGAAATGCGACTTAATAAAGCAAAACTAAACTGTTTTACAGGAATTCATTTGTCATTAAAACTACCTCTCTTTGCTCTCAAACTGTAAATGAATTTAATTTATAGCCTATGGTGTAACAGTATTGATAGTGGACACTTTCAAATATTTATTGACTTACTTCAAGTGATATTGACATGATTATCCCTTTTACAACCAATCTAATTGTTTACGCAGTTTTACTTTGTATTCTTTTCTGCAAAATAATATTTTTGTTCATTTTTATAGAGGATAATGTCACTCCTGTCTGTAATTTTTAAGGATATTAGTAGTCACCAAGAGTTCAGGTTGCAGGCCTTGTGCTTTTATACACCTTGATAAATATTTTGTCATTTCTTTGCCAGATTCTGCTTGCTTGGGCATCACTGGAATGCTTAAAATAATGTTTAAGGTTATAGTATTATACTGTAACTTGTTCATAAAGTCTTCAATTTACATGATGCTACATAACTCACAAAATAAACATAGTAACATTGTTTATAAGGCTTAAAAAGGATAAATGCCCATCCAGTTCAGCCTATTTTCCTGCAATGTTGATCCAGAGGAAGGCAAGAAAACCCATGAGGCAAGTGCTAATTATCCTCATATTAGGGAAAAATCTACTTCCCAACTCCAAATATGGCAATCAGAATATATTCCCTGGATAAAAATCCCAACTTCAGTAATCCAGTACCCATAACTTGTAATGTTCTTAAACTGAAGGATCAGAGTAATTCTCTGGATCTAGATTCCACCTTCAGTTATCTAGTACCCATAACTTATAGTGTTATTTCACTGAAGGATCAGAGTAATTCCCTGAATCAAGTTCCCACCTCCAGTTATCCAGTACCCATAACTTGTAATGTTCTTATACTGAAGGATCAGAGTAATTCTCTGGATCTAGATTTCACCTTCAGTTATCTAGTACCCATAACTTATAATGTTCTTTCACTGAAGGATCAGAGTAATTCCCTGAATCAAGATCCTAACTTCAGATATCCAGTACCCATAATTTGTAATGTACTTACACTGAAGGATCAGAATAATTCCATGGATCAAAATCCCACCTCCAGTTATCCAGTATCCATAACTTGTAATGTTCTTACACTGAAGGATCAGAATAAATTCCATGGATCAAGATCCCACCTCCAGTTATCCAGTACCCATAACTTGTAATGTTCTTACACTGAAGGATCAGAATAAATTCCATGGATCAAGTTCACACCTCCAGTTATCCAGTACCAATAACTTGTAATATTCTTACACTGAAGGAAAGCATCCAAACCAGTTTTGAGCTCTTTAATAGTATTAATCATGACAACTTGTTCAGGCAGAGAGTTCCATAGTTCTTACTGTAAAAAACTCCCTTATATGTTAGTGTAGAAACTTTCTTTCCTGTATATACAGAAGATGCCCCCTTGTTATAATTACATTTCTTGGTATAAATATATCACAGGAGAAATCTCTGTACTGATCCCTGATAAATTTATACATGGTTATTAAGTCACCTGTTAATCTTTCTTCTAGACTGAACAATCCCTGTTTCGCTAAGTTTATTAGTATTACAGAAGAAACAAATTATGCTAACCATGGTAGTCAACATTTATTTAGTTCACTTGTTTATAGCAGAGTTACTATGTATCCGTATAGCTTTTAGCCCCTATATGCATTGCACTTTTTTCTTAAAGGTCTAAGAACAGACAATGCCATAAGGACTATTAATATGGACTTTCCATATTTGAAAAATTATCCTTTCATGATTTTCTCATATTCTGTACTTTGTCTTTAACTTAAAAACCTAAGGGGCGGAGGTTATTTTCTAATTACTTGAAAGGAGGAGTTTCTACCTCCCTAGGGTATTTATTATTCTCACTTTTACAATCATGCAAGCCTGACTAAGGGTGGATTGTACCCCCCGAAATGTTGCTGTTTGTTAACCTGCACTTGTGGTTTAATTAAATAATTAATTAATATGTGTGCAGATTCTATTCATCTACCTTGTTGCCTGCCTTTCCCATGATGCAATACAAGGTACTTAAAATAAGATTGAATCGGTTGCAGAGTTAAGAGTTGCCTTAGTTAATGACTTCTTTTGTCCTTGTTTTACAGAAAATTCTTTGCTGTCATATAAAAATTTTGTCAAATATACATGTCTACAAATCCCTTTATTCCCTGTCAAATATTTACTTTCTGAAAGGATAAAATGACAGTTAGGAGACGTTATTCTTAGAGAACGTGAAGATTCTACATGTTCCAAAATAGTTTTTTCAAAATAGGAATTGTGAGTGATGGTGGCTTCAAGTCATGAATGGCAAGTCCAAATGTGAAGAAATTCCATACAAAACTTAGTGCCACGTTTCATTATTTACTATACATTTTAAAAGATTGGTGGTTCCTCTTTACTTAGTTAACCTTAATTACTATCTACCTGAATTCTATGTAACCAAAAGTGATGTTCATTCAATTGGTTGTAGACTTAAGTCTTTCAGATAAAGGATTTTGCATGGTTCCATGAGAATAAAATTTTAAACTGTAAAAAGCTGGAATGCAATGTTCTACTTAGGAAGAAAATATAGGCAGTGGAAGAGGCCCCTGCAAATATACCACCTCCCCCCAACCAAAAAAAAAAATCTATAACCCTTTACCATATTTACTATTTTTTAGTTTGGATTTCTAACATCAGTTGCAGAAGAAAGCACACGTATTGTATTATATGAGGAATTTTTCAGGCAATAATTTCAAGAGCCTGCATATATTTTTAAAGAACATTACACAGAAAGGTCATTTAACTTTAGAAATGATGTGTGTAATTAGGAAAGAGCCAACTGTAATATAAAACCATGAGCTAACTAGGCGATATACGATTTGCAGGCAGGCATCCCACCTTGCTTTGTTTCAGTATTGTAATGAATACTCTGCGTGTCTTACAGAATCCAAATTAGCATTGGGTTTAATTTCTTCCTGAATCTGGACACTTCTGAGCCCCTTAAAAACTTTCCAAGCGCACAGACAGGATGTTCTCTATGAGATAATGATTCTATAAACACAGGATGATTATTGTTGTGGTCTACAATCACCAATTTAGGTCAACTATTAGATACTTACTTTGACCTCTAATAGAAAGGTTACCATATGGTTGTAAATAAAATCGTATGAGATGGATGTCTGGAGAAAAACAAAAAATGAATATAACCGTAATTACCGACTGACATTCTGAGAATTAATTAGCATCGACTGAGAAAAAAATGCAATGGAGATTGAAAAAAAAAGAAAAAGATTTTCATTAACTCATTCTCTTAAAAGCCTTAGCAGGAGAGAAATTAATTTTGCTTTATAAGGAACTCTAAGATTTAGATTTTCTTTTAATTAATGAGATAGAGATGAAAGCTGATGGATAGAGAACTTTTTATTGTTCTTTAAATCTGCACAGTATTATTAAACAGTAACCACTGTATTTAAAACGAATGTCTCTTTTCTGTCTGTTAGTCACCCCTGACCAGAGATGGCTCTGGCCCTATCTGCGTCCTAGGCAACTCCCCCACCCGGCGCCCCCCCTTGACCCGCGCCGCCCACCCGCCTGCGCCGCCCCCTTACCTCCAACACTGCCGTCCAGCCACGGCTCAACTTTAAATCTCCCAATTGGCAGAGATTTAAAGTTGAGCTGTGGCTGCAGCCGGCACTCTGAAAAAAAAAAAATGCTAGGGGCACCCCCCTGGGCAGGCGGCGCCCCTAGCATTTGCCTACTCTGCCTAATGGCAGAGCCGGCTCTGCCCCTGACTTTTGGTTTTTGTCTACTTTAACCCTCTGCAATGAATCTAAGCTTTTTCTGTATAACTTTTTGCTACAAAAGGCTGGGCTTTGACCAATTTCCACACACTTTTATGGCTTTAAGGTGTTATTTCAAAATTCTTGACACTTGTGAGCCTTTAAAGATTTGCTTTAGTTTTTGTTAGATTTTATCTTGCCTTTACAATTTCCCATCAGCTTCTCTACTACCTGATTGATTGCACTGTTAGCTTTATGAATTAATTACCTTGGCCTGTGTCAGAGGTTGGGAATAGTAAAGGTAAACCCAGCTAAGGGGAAGCAGAGCTGGAGGTTTTTGCAGTGTTAAACATTATGCTGCTTTCCCTAAGTGATACTTTCTTAAGTAATATTGGGAATTTAGCAAGCGAGGTCAGCGTAGGAGAGCAACAAGGATAGCAACTACTCAGGACCCTGGCTGGACACTTCCTCCTTTATTGTAATACGTAAAACTTGTTTCTTTCGATGTTATACAGTATGTATTTTAAATTGTAATTCTGTTTTTTGCACACCATGTATTTCCTCCCTTCCTGCCTATTTGTGTGTTGTGTGTTCAGTGCTCTCAAAACTTGTCTTTTCTTACCTCTTGGAGCACTAGCGCTGGTTTTCATGTCTATATTTTATCTTTAAGCAGCTATTTATTCTATTTTATTCTTTCTAAAAGCAGTTATAGGCTAATGAACTGACACTTTATGTTACTGCAATTGTTAACCTCCTATCTGTTTGTGTATGTTTCCTCCTATTTAGATTGTAAGCTCTATGGGGCAGCAGCCTCCATATTCTTGTTTCAATCATGGCCTGGCACTTAGGGGGTTATTCATTAAGGTGCGAATTTAACTGTCAAATTCGCAAACAGCAGATTTCCATAGTTAATCCACTACAATTTCCCCATTGTAAAGTTGCAACAATTTTTTAATGTTAATATTGTGACAATTTTCCCATAATAAAGTCACGACTGCGACAATCTTCTCATTATAAAGACGTGACTGCAACAGTAGCAGTCTATTGCGACTGTCTTTATCTGGCAAATTCACACCTATATGCAACAATTTGGACTTTAGTGAATAACCCCCTTTAAAGTGATGTATAGTGATGTATATATTTGATTATAGGCTTGTAATTTACATAATTTGTACTATGTTAAGCACTTTTCTATGTCTGCATTATAATCATATTCTTGACTTGCACAGTGCTGTGTAACATAGTGTTGTTTTATAAATAAAAACATACATGCATACCCCTATCACCATAAATAGAAATCAAATTCTGGGAATCAGTACTAATCTGAATACAGTTTATAATATTCAAATTAGTACTGATTCCCAGAATCACTCTCTTTGTGAGTAGTTTTTTTACTCTCCTGTATAAAATTGTCGAAGTTTCATCTTATTGCCTGATGAAGCTTGCATTTATCATTTAGTCTGTTAGCCAATAAAAGGTATCACCTATACTCTCTTGTCTTTTGTTTTTACTCTCCCTAAGCGAAATAATACGTGACTTTATAGGCTACCTGAGTTTTTTAGCTGCTTATAATGTAGCACCCTTAATGATCATCAGTGAGAGTGGGTTTAGCTCTTGGCCTTTTGGCTAAGAGCTCATTAAGAGCTGGGTTTACCTAATTATCTCCATATTGAAGTAATTGGATTTAAGGCCATAAGTAAGCCTAGCACTTTTGCTGGTTATGGTTTAGAGGGACATTCAATATGATGTCCCTGAGTTGCAGCGGACAGCTGTAAAAACAGAATAATTTTACAAAACACCATAATTATCTTTTCTTAGCAGCCTAGCCCCTTCATGTGATTTTGTTCTGGTGCAGTGACTGAGGCATGGTCTATTGCTAAGGAATGCTTTTCACTGTAAGTGGGTTTACAGCTGGGGGTTATACCTAATTACTTCCATAGGGAAATAATTGGGTTTTAAACTATAACTGCACTGTTGCTGGTCATGGTTTATATTGCTGGCTCATCTTTGCTTGATATATCAAATCGATAACACCCGATAATTGTAATGATTTCAACTTTTCTCGATATCATTGCTCAACACTATTCAGAAGTAAAACTCCGTACGTAACCTACTGCTAGTTTCAGTATAGATTGCATGCCCCTGAGTCAGAGGTTTAAACAGTGGAATAAAACATTATTTGTTTATAAAAGTGAAAAGTTTTTTACCTCTTTAATGCTGGCAATATATCAGTAATTTATCAATATTATCATTTTCGAAATTTATAAATCTTTTCTGTCTTTTTTTTTTTTTTTACAAAGATGTTCATCTGCTTAAAGCTGGCGAAAAACCATTATTCACTATAAAAATGGTCAATTAACTGCAGTAAGATTAGTTTTTGTGTCAAAAAGGAATGTTGATATCGATCTGAAATGTGAGTTAAACCTCATTAAAAACATTGCAAAGTTTCCATGGATAAATATTTACCGATCTTTTTCGATATCAGCAATTCCTTTGGTCCTGTACCAATCAAATGGAATAGAAAAGTCCAATAAATTTTAAAATTGTCTTGAAAAAGCGCTGATAAATGGCAAAACGAATCAAAAAGGTCAATTTGGCCTTAACAATTTCTCCCCTTTGACTGTAACTTTTGAAGCGAACAACAGCAAAGATTCTAGAAAACAGAGATGCTGTAGTACAGTGGTGAAAAAAAGTATTTAGTCAGTCACCAATAGTGCAAGTTCCACCACTTAA
>WMED01008874.1:0-16649 GCA_019650415.1 Pipa parva | reverse complement strand
ATATATATATATATATAAAGCATTTTCTACAAAGTAAGGAATACTTGAATATAAGCGACTTATGTGTGAAATAGTCTTTAAATTGACTCTTTATAGATAGAGACAGCAATGACTACTGCATCTCTGGAGTTCAGCCACAGTGATCTTGGGGTTCTTTTTTACCTCTCTCACCAAGGCTCTTCTCCTGTGATTGCTTAGATTTGCTGGATGGCCAGGTCGAGGAAGAGTTGTAGTCATCCTAAACTTCTTCCATTTAAGGATTATGGAGACCACAGTGCTCTTAGGAACCTTGAATGCTGCAGAAATTCATTTGTAACCTTGTCCAGATCTGTGCCTTGCCATAATTCTGCCTCTGAGCTCCTTGGGCAGTTCCTTAGACCTCATGATTCTCATGTGCTCTGACATGCACTGTGAGCTGTGCGGTTTTATATAGACAGGTGTGTACCTTTCCTAATCAAGTCCAATCAGTTTAATTGAACACAGCTGGACTCCAATGAAGGAGTAGAATCATCTCAAGGAGGATCAGAAGGAAATGGACAGCATGTGAGTTAAATATGAGCGTCACAGCAAAGAGTCTGAATACTTATGACCATGAGATATATCAGTTTTTCTTGTTTAATAAATTTGCAGAAATATCTACATTTCTTTTTTTTTTTTATTTCAAGATGGGGTGTAGAGTGTTTATTAATGAGCAAAAAAAATGAACTTTTTTGATCTTACCAAATGGCTGCAATGAAACAAAGAGTGAAAAATGTAAAGGGGTCTGAATACTTTCCGTACCCACTGTACATGACATTTAAATCATTCATAAGATTTACTTAGTCACTTATTTCATGGTAGGAATAGGTTTGGCTAGTATGTTGTACAAATGATACTAATACTATTGCTTATAAAAAGATGAAAAAACGTTTTGTAATGAAGAAACTCAACAGATCACAATGTGTTATATTTTTCCCACACTAAATCATTGTTGTTGTTTTTTTTTAATTTAAAGGAAAACGTACAGTTGTCAATAAACAAAAAGGAAAAAAACTGCTAATTGTGACTAATTATAACTCATTTTATTATTCTCGAGCAAGGAAATAAAAGTAAATGTTTCATTACATATTAAGCCAATTGTGAATATAGCTGAAGATACAAACTAGAGCATTTGTTATAAACAGTGGGTGTGTTGAGTACTTAAGGTCTTTTCCTCTTATTTCTATGTCAGAAAATCAACCTTCATCATGTTAGCAGGCCACCCCTTTTGTTAAACTACAATTAGTGCAGAGGTAGTAATCTAATTAATAATTTCTTTTATTGGTTAAACTTCATGGACTGCCTTCTTTCAACCCTATAACCCTATAACTATGTGATGTATAAATAATTATTAAGATTAACAATTAGAGGGAACTGAACATAGGACATAATTTCATCCTGTCTGAAACCATCTGGTCTGCTTTACATGAAAGCACAATCTTAAAAACAAGTAATCACTTTTTACTTACATTTCTTAACATCCAATGTTTAAGCCACCTTTATTTTTAAACTGATGAAACTAAATATAAAACTTCCAAAACGTTTGGAAGGGTAAAATGTCATCAAGATAATGAACAAACTGGTCTACATGATATTTAAAGATCTCATGGGTAGTTCGACATTTAGATAAACAAGATAGACAAGACTGAAAAACATTTTTTGATTTTGGCCTAGTATGATTGACTATAGACTATAAAAAATAATCAGAAAATGGCCTATGGTCTGACAAGTTGCATATTGAAGATGTAATGGAACATAACTGCAGTCAAGAATTCCTAATGCAAAATTACCTTGTTCACATTTAGTATAAACCTTTGATAGGGGTTTTAAACATATGCTGCTTTATGGGTAAAGCAATCTACATTGTTATATCTCCCCACGTTCCTTCCAAAGTTTATGTTTCATTACATTTTTGGAAATAAATCAATTACATATTGTTGTTAATGGTTTAATGGTAACATGGCAAGAATTCAGGATAATTATCATACAGGTGATTAAGGGACTAAAGTAGACTTCCACGCCAAATGCCTACAATAAATACATATTTAACTGTCTGCTTAACGGGTGCTCTGGGAAATCACCCAATCCAAAGACAGCAAACTTAAGGACTGACATCTAGATAAAGATAGGCTATTCAGACTTGTGTGCCATTTGCAATTTCTGCGTTCTCTGCTACTCTTCTGAGCACTAAACTTCATATAATGTCAATGGACATTTGCTGCAGTTATTACAGTTTGTTTTAAACTATGTTTAAGCTTTTAGTAGAAAATATTTGGGGGCTTTAAATAAAGATTTCAGGGACTTTGCACCTTTTACTGTGAGTATAAAGTAGGAGACACACAAATGTTTCATGTATGGGGAAGATGGTAGTGGTCAACAGAACTATACTTTGTACTAAATCAACTGATTCAATATGATTGGCCCTTAGAGCAGTGCCCAAATTCCAGAAAATTCACATTCTAATTTTCACTGATCTGATGGGGATTAATTGTGACTTTAAAGGATCTGTCATGGGGGTGCAGAGATGTACAGGGAAACACACACATGGGGTACTATGAGACTGGATGCTACTGAAGGAACTGAAACAACCAGAGCCTTTTATGGCTCTGGAGGCACTAAGGCATATTGAAACTGAGATAAGTGAGGGATAGTGCTGAAACATGAAGGAAGTGGATTATCCTTACCACAGTGAGGTTAGAACAGGATAATGCCAAGGCGCGGAGTCTAATGGCCCTCTGGTCCTCACTCTTAAAACTCCACTTTTGCAGTGAGGAGACTCCCAGGATGCAGCCCTCGGGCTAACCCCCCACTGGTATCAACTGGCTAAAACAGTTATGGAGACTTTGGTGGATACAGGAGCTGTAGAACTACATCACTTACTGAATCACCTGGAGCATTGTGTACCTTTAAGAACAGAGCAGTGAGCCCAAACAGTCATAGCAGCCAGCCAGAAACTATGCCTAAACACACCTTAAGATAATCTGGAAGGCTGGGCTGCAGAGCTGACACTCAAGGGGTCCTCAGTGGAAACCGAAGATTAAATAGGTTTCTTACACGTAGAAGAGATTGTTAGCAGAAGCGTAGCAGGGTCTGGAGCTCAGCACAGCAAATTCTGATGTAGGATATGACATAGACGCTAGAATACTGTTGAAGTCATGTGTGACATCAGCGTCAGCCAATTTATTGAATACTCAGAAGCATCAGAGGGAATTAGAGCCCCAGCGTTTGCCGGCATACATAAGTGCCAGAAGACACAAGCAGCTGCTAGGAATAAGTCACTGTTTATGACTCTAAACTAGTACATTGCTGATCTCCACAAAAATTTTACTTTATTACATTGATAAGAGAAATTAAGTCCTAACTAATTAATATCCAGACATCTAAGACATACCTTCTGGGTCCAATGCCATGAAGTTTGCCGAGCATGTGTTGAGAAGGTAATACGGTCTGTACCATTCTGGCAGAATTTGTTCAGAAAGAGGTTCAAAAGATGTATGAATCAGCACAGACATGTTATCAAAAGACCCAAGAATAACTTCATTTTTTTTTCAATGGTTTTCATGTGAAATGTGTAAAGAAGATCTGCATGTCCCTATGATTAAAATCTCCCACCTTTTTTTCCACTCCAGTAAGAATTCTTGTATAATAATGAAGGTTTACACTCAACAAGGACTCGTTTCTACTTAGCTCATTTAGGGGTGAAGAATACAGAGCTAATTATGAATCTCATTAACTCTGCCAGGAAAGAGTCATTGACTTTTCTTCTTTTGGCTGGATTGCATAGCACTTAAATTACAATCCAGTTGAGGACAGAGAATTGTAAGATTAAGTATATTTCTTTTATCTCAAGGTTATTTGACCACGGGATTCTCACAATGTTATTTACTCTCACTCAAGCAATTGTGGCTGGTGCACACGCAATGATGTTTTATGGGTATTATGAGTCTTGCTGGATCAGGAATAATCAGTACAACAGTAGCTCCTACAGACTGATAATACAGGTGCATAATAATCATGTGATAAAACACATTAATATATTGATTGGATTTGAAATGCATTTTAAGTAAATTTATGCTTTCTGAACCTCATTGACTAAAGTCTGAATTCACCTGTCTTATTCACCTCGCTACAATTCGAGTCACATCACCAAAATAGTCGCAAATTCACTTCCCAGTGTTGACTAAGTATGTTTGTGTGTATGTATAATTTTATTTATAAAGCGCCACAATTCAGCAATACAAGTACAATACAAACAAGGGAAAAGTGCATTGAACAATACAAGTAAAATATTACAAGGATACATCAAATTAAGTGCTAGGTTGTGACTGACACAAGAGGTTGGAGGTCCCTGCCCCAAGGAGCTTACAATCGAAGTGGAGAATATACTTGCCGGACAGGTCGACACTGGTGACAGAGTCTCATTGCATAGAGTCTCATTGACTAAAGTCCAAATTCACCTGTCATATTCACTTAGCTACAATAATAGTTGCATCGCCAAAATAGTCAAAAATAGTGTTGAGCGATAATATCAAATAATCTTGAAATCGGCACGATTATCTAGATAATCGTTGCCCCTCAATTATTCGATAATTACGAGTAACAATCAAGAGGATAATCATTGATAATCATCATCGTGCAGCCGCAGGGAGATGTTAATTGCAGGTGCGGCATGCACGGTGGTAGGCTACCTCACACTCTGGGATCAGGCCCTGGAAATCAGCTGCGTCCTCTCCCTCTTCCTCTCCCATCATACAGCCAGCAAAGGACACTGGGAGTTGTAGTACACTACCAGCCTCCCTGAAGAGACGTGTGTGTAGTCCCCTTGAGTGCCCGTGTCAGCATGTGTGGGCACCGGCACCCCTCCCTCCATATCCAGCTACACTGTCTGTGTCCGTGTCCCGGGCTCCCCTCTCTCACACACACACACACCACCGCCCCTCCTTTCCGTGAGTCACGCACTGCAGCGCAGGGATCCCCTCCTTACTGCCACAGGAGGAAGTGGTGGTGCAGCTGCGTGTCACAGGGCGCTGCGATCGGGGAAGCAAAGGTAGGAGAGGATCATGGGCCTGCTGGTGGCATGGGGTGGGAGCCGATGGGAGAGGGAGAGGACGCAGATTATCATTATGATAATCATTATCGGATGCCGATAATCGACTCGATTATTTCAAAAATCGATTATCGATCCCATAACGATTATTGCTATCATCCCTAGTCATAAATTCACTTCTTAGAATTGACTAAGTAGAAAATAGCCTTGCTGAACAGGCAGACAGTGGTGATCACTGTCACATGCGTAGTGTAGTGTAGTCAGTTGCATAGAAGTAGGATGAAAAGTCATGCGGAGTGAGGTAAATTTGACAAGTGAAGGGCAATGATGTCAGTCTCATCATATCTGTCACGAGCAGCGCTTGTAGCTGATGCGCTGCTCGTGAACTGCCAGCTCTGGTTGCCGGCTAGTGCAGGGAGATGCGCTTCTCCCTAGAGCTTCCGGGCTGTCCTCCAATCCAGAGCTGCTGACATCAGGCGTGAAATCAGCAGCGCCAGATTCAAAAGGGGCTGAGCACTGCTTCTCAGTGCTCCAGCGGTTATTGCCAGTTTTTGTCATCTTATGTCAGCCATCTTAGTGTTGCTGCTGTTTAACATCTCCTGAGCTTCTTGTTTCATCTCTGATGTCCTGTTACAGCTTCAGCCTTCCAGTGTTTCGGATTACTCTCTTAAAGGTACAGCTCACTCTACAAGATTCAGTGTGTTATAGTTCAGCATTTCCAGACTTCGTCCAGTTTTTAAGCCATCCGCCACTAGTGGTGGGTTAACCTGAGGGCCGCGACCTGGGAGATGCCCGCAGCAAAGACCAGTAACTCCTTGCGGGGGTTAAAAGTGAAGACCTGGCCCTCCTTAGATTCCGTGCCTTGATGTTATTGCGGGAGTTATCCCGCATCAACCCCACTGTGGTAAGAGAATCCACTTCCTTCTGTTTTGCATTTTTATCTCACTGTTATCCAGTTCCTGTTTCAGTACACCTCAGGTCTAACGGTCGCTGGGTGCTCCAGTTCCTTTAGTGGCATCCAGTTCCGTGGTTCCCTGTGTGTGTTTCCCTGCACCTCAAGTTATAGTTTCACCCAGACACATGACAATATCCCACTAACGGTGTTCTGTGAATAATAAATCTGTTTCCATATCACCTTGTCCCTAGGTCATTATGTCACTTAGTCACAGTTGCCATTGTTACTTTTGAATAAATAGTTGCCTTATGCAACATTGGACCCCTGCCATCAACCCCAATTTGCCAATCTGAAGTGGTGAAGTCAAACAGGTGAATTCAGAGCAGCACAAAAAGTCATATTCTCACCTTCGCACCACTCCGTCTCTGAGTCAATAGTAGGAGTACCTTTGCACATGCACGCAAAATGATGCGAAGAGCTCCGTAAGTACATAACTTGTGTAGTCACTCAAATTGGTCATGTATTGGCCACTTCACAGATTTTGCTCAATAAGCTAACATGGGGATGTAGAGAATAGATGCAAATTCATAGCTCTGAGCAACTATTCAAACTTTAGTCAATGAGGCTCTATGAGTTGCATAAAACATCCACATTTTCTATATCAACAGTAATGAAGATCGTTGAACAAACTATAATTACCTTTTTAAAATCAAAGCAGTTAATTTATCCATAACATTACCGTGGGCATAGATTATTGGGAAAAAAAAGACCATGATGAATATTATTCTGAGAATCTCTTACAATTAAAGATTAATTTATGTATTTCCAACTAAAAAAAGAATTACTGCGGAAACAACATATTCATTTTTTTTTTTTTGTGTGTGTAAAATGTTGTCATCCGGTATCGATTTGTCACAGAATAAAAGGGCAGTTGGGTAGACCTAGGTTTGCACTAGGTTTCTATTTATTTAATCATGCTTTCATTTTGCAGAACAGATGCATTTCCTAGACAAAGTTCAAAGTCATAGGTCTTTCATCCACTCTTAGAGCACCTTTTTTTTTTCTGATCTTTCCATTTATAATGATTTTCTTCTAAGAAATAATTACTTTATTGGATCCATGGTCATGACTGTTCATTGGTAACATGAAAACAGTGCTTAACCATGCTGCTTACAAATTACTCCAGCTCAGCCCAGACTGTGGGGATTTAGTTCAATGGTGTAAGTTAGAAACATATTTATATAAAACAAAAGGCACATTTTAATACAACATTTCTACAAATTAGTACTCTGAATAGGCAAAACAGCTTGAAATATACACAGTTCTCATTTTCATGTGGACTTTAGCTTCATGCAGCAAATGCTAACTCATAAAAGAAAACAAACACAACATTTTGTATCACACTTCCATAGATAGGTTCCCTCCCCCAGGTATAATTTTATCACTGTTTTTTCCTATGTCTCAGGCTGTGATTTTAAGGTATTTTTTCAGGATGTTTCTTAGAGCCTCTCATAGCCAATTCTGGTGAGAATAAGTGGTATTATACCCACTAGCACTCTTTGGTGTGAATGTATGTAACACTATCCAACTTAAAATCTTCTAGAGTTCTATATGTTAATATACCCTAAGAAGAAGAATACCAGAACACACTGGAAGTCTTCTGCCTCCCCAGTGCCACCAGAGAGTTTCCCACTCTTAAACCACCTCAACTGCACCTGCAGCTTTCATCTGTCCTAAACACTTCCACCTCCACCTTGGGAGTGAAGAGCAAAGTGTAGGGCTTTTGAGTAACATATAAAAAAAATTTTTTTCCATGGTTCAGGTTTTGAAATTGTTAAGAATTATCCCACAATGCAACATGGTCCACTGAGTACTTATATTATTGTCATTTTATATGATCTTAAGGTGCCTAATGATGCACTCAACAAACAATATGTATTGCTGGTAAGAATGAAAATGAGAAGTAAGTGTATGTGTATATATATATCTTAGACCTTGTGTATTGCTAAATACAGAATTCAAAATAATAACAGAAGGTGTTCCCTAGTATATAGATAGCATTTGCACACAGAACAAAGAAATAAAAGTCCCAGCTAATGGGAATGTGGATGGAGATATGTCAATCATTCTCTTATACCCTTTACCAGTACAAGCTTACTAACCCATATATGCTTTCTTGGAGTAAGAGCTATATATCCGATTTTCAGATTAACCTCTTGGAGCCCATCAGTAGAAGATATGGATTAATGGCTTCCGATGGAAGTCTTTGTTTTTGAGTAAACCCCAATCTGACTGATACAGTCAAATCAATGTTGCTGTTTCCTGCAGTTCGAAGCACATGTCAAGCAAGGCAAGCATTTAATAAAAAGGTTTTTTTTCTTTCATAGTATTTAAATGCCCACTAAAAAATGTATTCATTATTAATACTTTTTTTCATTAACCCTTCATTATACTGGTTACTGACCTTACTGATTGTGAATTGCCCAGATCTGTTCTGCTGTGGAACATTAGCAAAGACATAACCAGCTACTTCTGCAGGGTTCTTTCACACAATGTATAGAGGAGCTTCAGCTAGCTTTATCTATATAGTTTAATTTAGTATTGGAATTACTACAGGTCCAGAGCCCACTGGTAACTGTCTCCTGGGGAGTCCATCTGAGCATTTTCTATTAACCAGTTGTGTCACTGTCAGAACTGGCCAGGCTATCACCTGAACCAGCCTGTATTGTTTTCCCTTACCTCCTGATAAAGCAAGGCGGCATATTACCATCATCTACCATTGAGGCCCAAAAAAACTTAAAACAGACCCAAATCTAGCATTCTATCTTATAAAAATGACTTGTAAGTTGGTCTCCCAGTGAAGCAAATGGTTTTACTTGATTAATCAAAGTTGGTTAGTGGCCTTGTTAGCTGAGGTAATACAAATGAAAAATATCTGCTAATTTATAAAAGTATTTATAAACGTTTTGTTTCAAAATATATTTTCTCTAACTTTATTGGGCTCTTGTGCCCAAGTCATAAATAAACAGAAAACAATGGCAGTGGGTGGGTATCTCTTTAAGCAACAGGTAAAAATGACAGCAAATAACAAACTGATTAGATAATGTAAAGCAATGAAAATGAAGACTTTAAAGACATTTTAAAAGCACTGGATGTTGTAGAGGTCATGTTCTAGGTTAGCTACTGTGTTCATGCCCCATAAGTGCACTTCAATTTGAATAATTCCCCGTTATATAAATAAAGTAGCTATAGACAGGACGAGGGACCATTTTTCTGATCCTGTGCATTAGGGGGCAGAAAACCAGGTCCATATTATTTTACTATACATGTAGCAATCAAAATGCATGGATTTGGACTGTTAAACCTCCTGAGCATTTACTACAGAGAATAATGGGTGGTTAGATTTATTGGATTCCATATTGATAGCTCTGAATAAATGTTGGTGCTATGGACAATGTCCATGAATAGATTGGTGGCCAATTTGTTCTACACTGGACAAACCGGGTAGCTAAATTTGTGTATATAAAGTTAGTTGAACAGACATGTCCATTCAAAATGGCAATTTTTACCATTCTAGGGGTTTGTGCCCTTTCATACTACAAATACCAGCACTCTCCAAACAGTATATGGAAGCAAGTATAAGGTTTGTGGAGTAAAAGACAGAATAAGACAGGTTAAAATAGAATTGAATACACATAAGACATGTACTTAAGATAAATGCATGGGATCTGTCTTTTTATTGCTAATCAATTAGCAGTTACTAGACTTACAGCAATTAAACTAATCTACACAATAATCTGTGTTTCGAGTAGCAGTGGTTCACAACTGAATTCCTACATTTTGTAGTGGATTGATCATTTTTATTACTTATATAAAAAAATCTGCAACAAAATAATAATTAAAATAAAGCCAAGGGCACTGCTGCATGTTGTATTCTACAACTCCTAGGCAATTAATGTTTTTCCAAATTCTCAAGGTGAACATGCTTAATTTGCTTTATCTACTCTTTTGCCTTTAAATTCAAATATTCTCCCAGGATATTAACTCTACACAGCTGGAAACAGCAGATAAACACTAGCATTTATGATCAAGACCAAAGAGTCTCTCAGATGTTCTCGAAAAAAACGCGCACAAAATGCTGGAAACAGAGTCACATCTACAGTAATGGGATTAGAAGAAATTGCCTACAGGGAAGCCTGTTTCCAAATGGTGCCAGTACTGAGGATTATAACAGAAACTGTGACATTATGAAAATATCTCAGAGTTAAGCTTTAAGACCTTAAGTGCCACATGCCAGCTCTAAAGAATGCGCCTCATTAAAATGAATAGGGCAATCTGAAGCAGCGATATTTGTTGGAATAAGTTATTTCACTTGTAGCTGATTAGCTGAAATTCACAGAGCATCACAGTTGGCAATGAAAACAAAGTCTGCTTCTGTTCTGAAAACAGTGTGATATGAACTACTTGCATTTTTTTTTCAGTTTACGAGTTAGGAAGGGGGAAAATGAAGCGAGTCGGTACAGTATTTTTTTTTTGTACTATACAAATTAGGGAAAGACATAAGCCACTTCTCATCCACATGTGGTATTTATGACTCTAATCATAGCAGTTACAGGGTTTGTTTGGATCACAATGGCATATCTCTTAGGGGGGAATTCACTATAGTGCGAAGTAAGATCCGGACCCTTCGGCTCACTTCGCACAGACTGTTATGCGCTCACTGATGTCCTGCACCCGGACATCAGCGAACACTTTAAAGGGATTCCAGTTTCGGCGAGACCACTCGAGTCTCCTCACCGAGACTAGAATCCCTTTAAGCATTAGCTGATGTCTGCGTGCAGGACATCAGCAAGCGCATAACAGTCTGTGCAAAGTGAGGCGAAGGATGCGGACCTCACTTTGCACTATGGTGAATTCCCTCCTTAATCGTGTTTGGTAACCTGGGATAAATCCATTGTCTAGTGCTAAGTGGAGCTGTACCGAGCAGCTGAAGTAGAAAGTTGCTGCTTTTGTTTCTTATCACTGGAAGGGATTTCAAAGTTTTCTCTTTTTATTTTTCTCTACCTGTTTTTTTCCTTGCTTCTTAATAAAGTGAATTATGTAAAGGTTTTATATTAAAAAAAATGAAAATAGTAAATTTTTCCGTTTTGAAATATTTTTGTTTCTTTTTGTTGTTTTATGAAATATTTTTGTTGTGATTTACTCCTGGAGCAGATATATTTATGTATGCTTTATATAAACATTAAAATTTAATGAGGCCCATAAAAAAAAAGGAACCTAATATATACTTTGTGTTTGGTTTGTATGAAGTTCATATTGACTTATAATAAATACTAAACCCTGTAAAAAAAAAAGTGCTTTCTATTTATTAGTGTTAAAATGACAAATTTAGGCTTACCAATTTTGCAATATAATTATCGTATTTGAAGAAAAAACAAGCACTTGGAGCAGAGGCTCTCAAATAATCCTAGCTTAGATTACTAAACAGATTTGGACTCTGAGCTGTTCAAGGCTGGTTTTCTCTAGCTTTTCAGTCTCTCAGAGCTGTCTTCACTGAGTTTTCTAAAGAAAGTGAAAATGAATTTTAAGTTTGAAGAGGGTGGAGCATATTCAGTTAGTGAATTAAGCCAGTTATCGAGCTAAGGGAGTACTTGCTATGACTATTCTGCAAAACTGGTAAGCCTAAATCTGTCATTTTAACACCTGTTGTACTTAATACTAGGTGGCCAATAAATAGAAATCGCTTTTCATACAGGCTTTAGCATCCCTTTAATTATGGTTTAATAAGATTAAATTCTAACCCACCTCAGACAGGTAGTGTCCGAGCTCATTAGAATGAAAGAAATCCAAAGCACTTATCTCTAAATGAAACCATTCTTTGCATTGATTTCATCATTCAAAGAAAAAAAGATTTAAGAGAACAAGCTAAACTTCTTTCTAGTGAGTGAAATAAAGTGTGTATGAGTTGAATGAAAATAGCTGAACAACAGTAACAAGAAGCCAAATGTTCTGTCAGATGAAACCACCAAAGATATGCAAAAAGGCAGTAAAATTGACAACGACATGGCATAGCAACTGGCAGGTTGTACTGACACCCTCTCGAAGTAAAAGTTTCTTTTTTACTCTACAGTTTCCTGCAACATATGAGTATCATGCTGTTCCTCCACTAACACAAGCTGCCACCTGGAAGTGTCGCTAAAATTATGACTCAGACTCTGTTTAGGTAAGAAGCTTCAGAGTGTTCAAAACACAGCTGGTTTTACTTGATTTCATGCCTAAAGAACATACTTATTGGCAAAGGCTGGGCAGGGGGCCTGGCACTAAACTGTACCTATGTCAGACTGATGATTATCCTTTGCAGAGGGACCAAGAACTCCAATTTACATTTCTGAAAGACCACATCTGCTAAACTAAATGAAATTGTCTTCTATATTTATATCAACAACTGAGGAAGAATGAGTGTCATTAAATGTCAGTAGTGCTGCTACATTTTATTGACAACCATCATTACATGCTTTGGGCTTTGTGGATCCTTATCATATGTGCATAGACCTAATACAATGTACAATGTAAGTGCAAGGTGATCCCAACCACTATTTTTACATATTTCTCCTGTTCTCCTAAAGTGCTAAATGTTTCTAGTCAAGTGGAACACAATAGCATGTAGCATTGTCCTTCTGGAAAAAATGAAATTAACTAATCAAGAAAGAAGACTTTATAACAGATACTTCTCTTCCATGAATTGATTTTATTTTTGCTCAATGTTATTTATGCAGTGGGTGCTGATATGTTCTATCCATTCAGAGATAACAGTTTGGAATGAGTTGTCTTTTTCTGCTTGAGGAAGGTGGGATGAATTAGATTTAGCATGGCAGTGCAGCTGGGGTCAATTAGAATATATTAGTAAATGAATCTACTCACACACTTGTAGACTGCCAATTGCAATAATCTGTCTGCGTTCTTAATATTGGAGTGTCCATGTTTCTATTGTGTTAATATAACACAGCAATATCCATAATAATTTTCGGATGCAATGCATCCCTGAACCTGAAAGCTTACAATCTACAAACGTATTTTTGGTGCCAAAATTACCATTGTTGTTCCAAACACTTACGCTGGAATCAAACCAATGGTTCCTTAGAATTAAAGTGAATCATGTAAATTTTAAACCATTCTAATAAATCATCACAAAAGACATTACTTATAGAAGATATACAAATCATCCCGGTATGAAAATTGCCTCAAACATATACTAACTCTTCTCATTTATTTCAGATACACCTTTCACATTGTTTAACTGCACTGAACCGTTATCGAGGTCATAATAACTGTGATACCGATGAGAGATAAATGAACAAAAAAAAGCAATATTATGTTAAATATTGCATTTAGTTAGTTTAAATTTTCATGCTGCTAAGACCATTTGTGAAAAGACAATTTTCACATTGTGTTTCTGATTGAATCCCATTCATTTGAAGGTAATATGCCTTTTAATGGGCTGTGCAATAATTAAAGAAAGGTCAAGTACCTCTTATTGGCATGTTCTCTCCTGTTCTTTTGTAATTAAATGCTTTGAACATATAACTCATGGTCAAACAAAAGCCTTTAAATGCATGTATAAGTCTGGAAATGAATCCTTTGATTGATTCTGTGTTTTTTATACACTCATACAGAACTGTGAATTGGCTTTTGTAACACTGTCGTTAGACAAGTTATTTAAACTCCTCAAAGTTACATTTCTTGTGGACATCGCAATACAGGTCCCACTAGACCCCGACTCAGAAATATATTTGCATCCAGAAGAACCCAAATGTACAAAATATAAAAATGGATTATGGAAATAGTGACGACAACACGATATCCTATTATACATGTTTCAGAAATGCTCATTATAAAGGCATACATTTTTGAAGAGCTAACTTCAACCAATTTAGGCAAACTTTAAAGACGATGATAGAGCCCTATTCAAATAAAAAAAATAGCAGTGAAGTGTGAAGATATTAAATGAATACTGCTGCCTGCACTTAATATGCCTGACATCAAAAATAGAAGTAACATTAAGCCAATGTGGGTGAAAAGGGTGTATTGGAAGCTATCCACAGGAAAGACTGTGGGGGGAATTCACCATTGTGCGAAGTGAGCTCCGGATCCTTTGCATCACTTCCCACAGACTGTTATGCGCTCGCTGATGTCCTGCACACAGACATCAGTGAACACTTTAAAGGGATTCCAGTCTCAGCAAGACCACTCGAGTTGCCTCGCCGAGACTGGAATCCCTTTAAAGCATTTGCTGATGTCCGCATGCAGGACACCAGCGAGCGAATAACAGTCTGTGCGAAGTGAGCCAAAGGATTCGGAGCTCACTTCGCACAATGGTGAATTCCCCCCTGTACTGTATGTTAATTGTTAAAATTAGAACAGATTGCATTAAGTAATTATTATCATTAAAAATAAGGATAGCTGTGGGAAAAAAAATAGTGAAAATTGCAAAGTTGAGATACTTATAAAATAAATCTACACCGTCTTATTGTTCAGTTTAGTAAAATAATTTATTAAGAAAAGGCAAACTTTCTATATATTATATTCTTCAGTGTCTACAACAGAAAACAATTGCAAAGGAATTACTCATGCAGCTTTAGTATATTTACTATGATAATATATGTTAAGATTAATATTCCACGTGTTATCTACAAACAAATCAGTTAAGTTCAATATTGTCACTCAAAAAATAAATGAAGAATCATTTGCAAATGCTGCTAGCAAGAGGATTGTCTCTATGTAGACAGTGAAAAAAATAACTTGTTCTCTCAGTATTTTCCTTGGAATTACTGGGACATCTGCAAAATTTTTCCTGATCTTACCATAAAAGAACCAAACCTATTCACCTTCCTTAGTGAACTTTCACCAGTCCCTGCTGCTCTTCTCCACTATTTTGGTAGAAAGCAAACTCTATCATTATTTCTCTCTGAACCAGCGGTAGCAAAAGATCACAGAAAGCTAAATTTCCCCCGAAACGAGCAGCAAATAAATGGAGGGTATGGACTTTCAGTATATGATGCTGATACCGCTGCATCTTTGTAATCCTTTCAGAGTCCGTTAAGATATTAGTCTTCATTTTAGCCTTGTTACGTAAGCCTGTAGAATAGATGGAGAAGTTGGCATTCTAAGAGATCTCCATCCGAAAGCTCTGTCACCATGGGCATTTTAATCACCACTTTATTTCTCTGAGGCCGTGAGTCAACCTGAGCTTATTTTCTAAACTTTATGGCAAGGTGTTAGATTAAGAGGCTCAGTACTTCTCTGTTTCTAATACTTGCTATAACTTGCTTTAACATAAATATGCATGATATAATATATCAGTATGTGAATGCATGGATGGGCCTTTACAACATAATTGACTCTACACCCATCAGTGTGTTACAAAATGTTCTGTTAAAATTCGGCCAAAATATTCTGAAGCAGCCCAACCCTGTAAATAAATTTAAAATCAATTGTGATTTCTTTTCAAGCATTCCAATTTCTTTTAAATCATAAATTGTTTGACTCTGAGACAATATTGGGAACATTTTTGTTATTGTTATATTGATGATTAAATGCCCAGTTAGGCTTTAAATGCCCCAAGTTAACAGAGATACATTTGTACAGCTTGCAAATACTCATTTTTCAGAATCATTGATGGTGCGTTCAACAGTATAGATATCCTAATTTAAAATTAATCTAAATACACTTTCTGCAACCCAAAAGATTGTTAGCTCTGCAAACCAGATTAAGATAAAGATTGGTTTTTGAAAATGCTCACTTGTTTCTTTCTTAACACAAAAATGGTTTAAGCCATATTAGTCCAGTTTAACACCACAGAACTTTCCCCTTGTTTCTTTGAGTGATGTCTTGCATTTGTTTCCATCTTATTTCTACTAATGCTTGCCCCTTTAGAATCATTGTCATTGGATAGCTAAATAGTGTATTTTTGTTTGATTTTATGATTTGCACCTGTTTCTTAAAAGACTATTTGTACAGGGAAAAAAACTCCTCATCTCTAGGTTGTGCTTATTGCATACATATTTTGCCTTGAAAGACTCTCTGCACATCAGAATAATGTGTTTTTCAAGGCATGGATGGTATATAAAGAACTCTCATCATCTCTATAAGCTTTAACACAACAAAGAAAATAATAACATCCGTCTTTTTCTACCCTTCTCCATCTTCTGCAGTTAAGTTTGGAGTCTTAAGCCAGAGATTTGACTATAGACTTGAGAATTCTGAGGAACAAATCAGAAACTTGCAGGTTTCTAACCTCTCAGAGCTGCTGGCCCCACCTGCTTCTTTACAATTGTTTCTTTCAGAAATCTCAAACCTGTGGATCAAGTCAGTGACTTCATGTTCCCAGTAAACATGCTGAAGAGGAAGAAGGTGAAAGAGAAGGGACTTTTGTGCGAAAGGAGCTATGAATTCAAAACTACAAAAAAAGTAAACAATAAATATTGAAAAAGGCATCTGTTTAACAGCAGAAATTAGGAAAAATACCTGCTGGAGACTGTTAATTTAAGGGAAAATGAACTATTTTTGAAATCCATTGACCTCAAAGAAAAGCAAAGCATGTAAATTGCAAAACACAGTTAGCTTGTGGCTAAACTTTGGGGGTTATTCAGGAAGCTCCGAAGTGAGGCGCGTAGTGTTCGCCTCACTTCG
>WMED01008873.1:0-16651 GCA_019650415.1 Pipa parva | reverse complement strand
TATGGAAGATATGATTAAAAATGTTTTGGTGTGTTTTTTTAAGACTCACAGTGTATAAAGATATGCATGCACCTTTATACCAGTTACATGAGCAGTTTGTTATCCAGTTTAATAGCAAATCTACATTCTTGATTTGTAATATTTTGAGTTTGTTTTTCTTACTTTTGGTCTTAGACATATTTTATCTGTTAATTAAACAAACCTCTGCCTAGTCCTGTTGTTTTCTCAGGAACTTTAGATAATAGATATTCATTATTCATTAGTGCCATAGAAAGCCCAATCTGTCAGGATTTGATGGCAGTTACAGTAAGTAGTAAGTAAACCACTTGATTATAAGTAGTAGAAACACAAGTATGTTCCTGCACACTACACACTGGGGAATTCCATATGCAAAATGTTTCAAAACATGGCTATTTCTTTCCCAACCAAAAAACATGGCTATTTCTTTCCCAACCAAAAAAACATGGCTATTTCTTTCCCAACCAAAGAACATGGGCAATTTCCCCTGTACTTAAAAAAGTTCCTTACCTGAGAAACCATTACTATTTGTAATCATACATATGTCAATTAACAAATAGATGGTAGTGCTTCTTTGAAAACAGAATATGGAACTTTATATCAGTAAGCTAGAAAGATTGACAAAGTTTGCATCTTCTTAAAATGTTTCTGTTATTTTGAGACTGAAATAAAAGTATTAAGTATCTGGATATTGCTGCCCTTACTGTTTTCTATCTAAACTTAATATGAATACCATCACTTCAGTCAAGGTATTCTCACCACACAAGAGCCTCCTTACCCTATGCATAGATGAAAGGTATAGGGAGAGATTTCCCATAAGAAGAAAGGCCAAGCTTGAATTTCACACTTCTAAATGTCTGCCCAGGACTGTCCCAGATCTATATCCTACACTTAACTGAACTGACACACTTTTTGCACCTTCTGTATACTATCAGAAGTGTGACAATATTTTATAATAATTCAGTCTTTAGAAAGAGTTCTCACTACAGAGAATGACAAAACTGTGTTGTTTTTTTTTCATTTGGAAAACTTAAAGTGTACCCGTCACCTCAAAACTCTAATACTAATTTAGGTTCTACTAATGAAATAAATATTTTTGTAAATATATATATTTTTAAAAATGTAGCTTTATACAGCGTTTCTCTCTACCATCTTCCTTATCAGCCTGCTTTTTCTTTCCTAAGTATGGTGGGCGGGACTAAATAACAACTGAAATATAGCTCCTCCAATCAGATCCCTGCTAGATTGTGATTTAAGGGATTTGATTGGAGGAGCTATAATGTCTATCATCATTTAACCCCGCCCACCCAACACTGGGGAAAGAAAAGGAAGATGACAGAGAGAAATGCTGTATAAAGGGACATTTTTTAAAATACATATATATTTACAAAAACATTTATTTCATTAGTAGAACCTAAATTAGTATTGGTTTTGAAGTGACAGGTACACTTTAATCTATAGTAAATAAGGAAATCTTTAAGTAGAAATATTTAAAGATGACATACATCTCTGTTCATACAACCTACAATGTTAGTAAGACTCAAAGGCTATGGTTTACCTCTTGTTACTAGTCAATGTAGTGTTAACTGACTAGTGAACAGAAGAACTTTCCGGTGCTTGTAATAGATTATTTTGAACAAATAAGATGGCCATGAACACATTTATATATAATTTTTGTTTAGCAACTAGAATGAAAATGAAAAAAGGGGTCTAAATGTAAGTAGACAGTGTGGGTAGACCTTGCCTCATGAGAAAAAAAAGATGCTCTTCTGTTATCTTGACCAAAGCCTGTAATGTTTTTTTTTGTTTGTTTGTTTGTTTGCTTGTTTTTATCCTAGCTCTATTGCAGAACTTTATATGTCTGAAATTATATGGGATCATTGTAAACTAGATGAATGCAATCCATTGCTCTCTCACCCCCCCCCCCCCCCCCCCCCCCCCCCCCCCCCCCCCTTCTCATCAACCCTGGGTGACTCAGTACAGTTTTCTTTATAGCCTCACAATAGGACTTTATGGATTGCGCCAGCTGTAAATAGTACAGTTGCTTCCCCTTAGTATTTTTTTTATGTCAATCAAACTATATTTTTTCTACAGTATTTATATTTAATTCAGTACCAGTATAGTAAAATAAATCAACAAATTTAACAACAAGAAAGTAGAAATGATTTGATGTATTTTGCATGAGTGAGTTTCAAACACTTTTTCTCCCTTATTATTTATCACCCACACAGAGGACAGAGAGGACATTTTATAAATAGAGCAGTATGCATGAACCATTTATCTCATTGTTACATGTTATAACAACTGCATACAAATTAGGATCAATTCATTCTCCACTATTTTATACATTAGATAGGATCTTTATACTTTTTTTTTCTAAATTAGTGTTATTTATATAATCAAGAATCCACTGACATTTTTATAATTGTTCAAAAACATCAAAGTAATAGGTCACATTGGCCTTTACCAGGGTAACTACAAGGAAAATCAAACAGCATTGTGTATTAAAATGTGCACAGAGTAAAAAGTAAGCAAAAGAGTCATCTGCTTTTAGGAAACTGCAGCCATATCAAAGATAAGACAATCAATAGCCCTTTTATTAGGGCATCACTGCAATTCTCAGAATATTTAGCAACCAAATGAAATTTGTTATTCAGCAGCAGTTGACAAAAGACATTTGGGTGGGATATTTATAAAAATCAAAATATTTTTCAAACTCTTATCGCTGATAAAATATTGATATATTGCTGTTCTTGGCTATTTATAAAGCTATTAAGTCGATTTTATTTTCAACCAAAAGTGCTTGCCTGTTTTAAGCTCATGAAAGCCCACTATTCCATAGGAGCCTGATCCTTTCCTAGTCAGGTTAGTTTCCCCCATCAAAAAAGAACGGCGAAATCCATGTGAAAATGGAAGAGGAGCTGTGTTGCAAACACTGCAAAATGTTTTTTTTCAACTGATCAATATTTATTGATATCGATCTTTTTCAGTAATGGCAATTTCTTTCCCTCAGGAGTAAATTCATTCAGAATGGTTGTATTCTGAGTGTGAGCGCTTACCACACAGAATACAACCATTCTGAATTAATTTACTCCTGAGGAAGCCGATGATTCATCGTTGAAACGTGTAGAGACTCTCTTGTGACTGTTATTGGAGCCCATGTGACTGTATTGAAGCCCAATAGACATTCTTATTGATATGCTTACATTTGAAGCATGTTTAGGACATTTTGCCTGCTGTGTATCCAGAAAGGAAATCATTTCCTCAAATTTTAAGTGCTTGTTTTTTAGTGCTTTTTGGTGAGTGCTGCTAATTAGGGGGGGTCATTCCCTGCCCATAACACCAGTCCACTACTCACTACTCATCTATTACACTTCTGGCACAAGTTTTATTATATTTTATTCATATTTGGACTTGCATTTGGACTTTTTAGGACATTCTATTTATTTGTTGCATTTATTTTATTCATTTGCACATTTTTTATTTGATCTTATATTTATATTGAATTTTGCCATCTAGGCGCTATACCATCCTTTGACTTAGCTTTTAAGAATAGCTTATTTATTAACAGATATCCTCTTGACAAGGTGGGGGGAAAGAGGTAACAGATATTGGAATTTAAAAAAAAACAATGGGACATTGCCCTTTAAGCTGTCCCTAATGTATTGAAGGTGTTTTGCTATATTTTGGAAAATGTATCACTTTTTTCCAAAATCAAAAAACTGATTTTTATGGGGTCATTCAAAAATGAAGTATTCACTTTGGGGTCTTTTAAATGAAAAACAGTAACAAATAAAGCTATTATGCTAAATGTTATAGAGCTTTTTCTCATTTACACATTTTCATTACCTTTGAATGAATGAATTGCCTTAGCCTTGTATTAATCAAAAAATATACTTGGTATTTCATGGCATATATACATTTTAGTCTTTGTGCATAAGGATTTATTGTAAGTATGCATTGTTTAATGAAATGAAATACTGAATATAGAACCTAATATAAGCTGTTCAAATATCAGAGAAACAGTCTCAGACATGCTGGTTAAACTCAAAGGAAATCTTTTGTTTTGTTGCCATAAATCATTTATAGCTTCCTATCATTTTTTAATATCTATTTAGTAGATAAAGAATTACATTTCAAGTAATGCTTTCCTTGTATATCAAGTCTGCCTCAATAAACCACAGTTGTATTAATATTGGAAGACTCCTTTCAGTGTGTATCTTTTCAAAACAGCTAAAAGAGCTTGAAAGATAGAAAATGTCTCAAAAATATAGCGCATACTTTAATTGTTAATTTTCCAGAAAGGTATTTGAGTGTAAAAAACTACAGGAATTGTCACTGACATCCAGTACTACTTTATTACACAACACTGCCTATTGTCTTCATGCACAAACCCTTGTTTTTTAATTTGTTCTATGTTCTAATTTGACTATGTTCTAGTATTTTTTTTTACTGGTAGATAATTGTGCTAGAAAAAGGGGTCTGACTTGTACATAAAATAGTTTTAAATGTCGATAATATTTTGTTGTCTCCAGTATATAGAATATGTTGGTAAAACCTAGTAAAATATGCAAGAGTGTACTGCATGTTGATCTGCTAAAGTTTTAAAATCCATACTCTAGACTTCACACTGTGGTAAAGGCTGGAAGCCAATTATATTTGTAAATTACACTCATAATATGAAAGGATTAAAGAGCCCAAATAAAAAGAAAAGCAACAACAATCAAAACATAAGAATGCATCAGCAAACAATAAAATGATCTTATAGCAACACCTCACCTTTTAAGCTGCAAATAAATTTTATGTATGTATATTTTTATTTATAAAGCGTCACTAAGTTACATAACTCTAAACAATTACACAATACAATTATAATACAGACATGGAAGACATGCGCAATATCTTGCAAATCAAGTTAATTACAAACATGAAATCATGAAGATACATCTCTCTGGGTGCCAGGAAGTGACTGAAACAAGTGGAGGTCCCTGCCAGCAGAGCTTACAATCTAACTGGGAGGGAGACTAATTGGGAGGATATTAAGTACAGTAACACAAAGTTTTGGGTCATTAGTCTGTAATTAGCAATCATAACATTAAATAAATTGTTTTAATGTAAAATATTACAAATATTACAAAGCATATAAATTATTCAGCCTATAGTATTAAGTGTGCTTTTTAATTCCATCACTTTTAAAATCCAGATTGCATCCTTAAATTAAACAGACAACATCAGGTATCCTTTAGAGATATCATTTATTTTACCTGCTATCCAGAAAATACCTCCATTTCACTTGCCTGTCTTACAGATGTCTAAGTATCATCTACTTTTTGTCTCTGATCATTTAAGTAAATATTGCTTCTGCTTCAGGGGACCAAGTTCCATCTTTCTTTTCTGTATTTGTTTCTATTTTTATTGATCAATAATAGCAGCAGGTTGTTCGTCAGAATGATTTCACCATTGTTACATTTCCAGGGACCCTACTTTTTCATGTAACAAAATTGCATATGTTGATAAAGTGAATGCAAAACAGACATTAAGGGGAGACAATTTATAAAGAAAGGTTTAAGGCAAGGAGCTAAAGGAAGAAACCCAGAAAATAGAATAAACACCCTAGTAGATAAAGAAAATCTATTTAATTGAATTTAGAGTATATCCCCAGGGTATTCCCCCATTCCTTCCCCTCCAGTTTATTTTTCTCCTTAATTTACTTGTCCGCTCACCTGTCCTCAAACCCGCTGACTGCTTTATTATATGTGATCAGAGGTTATTGAAATATTGATTTTAGTTCAAAATTACATCACATCATTCTAAAATAATATGTTCATTGTTTGTTTTACAGTTTATTTCAACATTACAAACTCTTTGAATGCATGTACAGACTTCCACGAAATATCATGGTACTGGGCACAAAGGTAATGCAAGTCCACTTACTGGGGGGGGGGGCATCTGTCTTCCTTTGGGACATTGCTTTTTGCAGGTCGAACAAAATATCCAAAACATAGAAAGAAGAGTACTAAAAAGGACTCTACAAACGCACAGAAAAGAAAAACATTTGATTTCAAAATTATCACATTTTTTTACCTAAATGAAATGTGGGCTAAATAGGGACATTGGCTTTCTTAGATATTATCACTAAGAACAAATTTATATATTTATTATTTGTTTTCTTTCCTCTTACCAATTCTCTCCTTCAGTTTATTTTATTAATTAGCTTTTGCCATTAGCTAAACACACTTTGGCCCTCTCCACACTATACTGTCTTTATCTTCAACCTACATTGATTTCATTACCTTAATACTTGCCCTTTTATGGCTGACTGTCATTGTCTCATGGCCTACCTGACTTTAAATATGTTAAAACTGTGTATCCTTTAGTATTGCTCTGACATGACGAAGAGGGAATATCTCTTGAAACTTGTCTCAAACAATGAACTGTTAGTCTATATAAAGTATTACTTAAAACTGCAGTACTTATCTTTCTAATTAAATTGGACTAATATGACTGAAACCATTTCTCTGCTACAAATGTTCATTTATTAATTGCAACCCCTAGTTCATCATTATTTTTTTCCAGTATTTAACAATATTTCCCTGCAATTTATCCATTTATCCATTTATCCATTTGTTTCTTTCCTCCAAATGGCAAGTGAATTATACAACATCCTTTTTAGCTTCACAAACTATTTTCTACATTACATTTATTCAACTTGAATAGTTGAACATAATATCTGAACTTCTGTGGAGTTATCAGAAGGAATCAGTTTTTATTTTTTATTTTTACTTTAAGCAGAAGTTAAAATCAAAGCCAGGCAACGCCTATATAAACAACATGGAAAGCAGGGTTAAAAGGATTTTGTTGTCTCTATCTCTCACTATCTCTTTCAGGAAATGAATTTATAATTAAAGGAAGTGATCTGAACTTTAAAACTGGATTGACTTTTCCTGCCTTTGTTGTAAAGTTGTTTGTAGGCTCAATTTCTTAAGTGCTATTTTTATGTTTTATAAGCATCACTTACAACTAAACTGAAGTCTAGACTGTTAACTTCAGTCTTTCTTGTCTATTTCAGCAGTCTTTCAGCAGTTTATTGGCTTTCTTACAATGAAAATCCTAATAACTTGTCTTGGTGCATGTTTATGCATATACACACATTAAGGATGAAATTTCTTAAACTCGGAAAGACCCAGAGTGGGAGAAATCTCACATTGTTCTCGCGAGATTTCTCGAGATCGAGTTTGTTGATCTCAATTTTTTGAATTTTTTTGATGGAAAAAGGAAATCTCACGAGAACAATGCAAGATTTCTCCTGGTAAACTCAGAAAGACCCAGAGCGGTCTTTACGAGTTTAATAAGTTTCTCCCTAAATGTGTGTATAAAGTCAAAGAAAAAGTTAGGTTATTATCGATTAAACATTGGATAAATAATACAGGATGTACGTTAAATAAGAATGTGAAATCCCCTAAACCAACACTTTGTATAGTAAAGAAAAACTATGTATATAAGTTTAAATAGTACTGGTTATTCCAACAAATATATAGTTTAGAAAAATATAATAAAATACACTCATGATAATTCATCAACTGGGCACTTGGCAAACAATCTGAAGTTACCATTCAGTGGTAATAGAAAGCTAGACTTGTGAAAGTCAACATCTGATTGGTAGCTATGGGTTGCCCCTGTTGAATTTCCCTGACTCCCATGAATTTTATTGCTTTCTGTCTGTTTTTATCTTTACTGACAGCAGCAATGTTATATGTGTTGATTAACCTTGAAACCTCCCCCTATGGAGTTTTAGCTAATGCTTATTCATGAAGTGCCTCAGAAAGACCTATTTTAAATATACTTTCTCAACACCTTTTAATGTTTTTGTAAGCAAAGAAAGACTGAATATATTGTAAGTGTAATGGTATCTGTCCATTTAAACATGACAGCTTTTTACTACTAAAAAAAAAACAAAACTATAAACCAAGCAATGTCATGTTAAATAAACAAAGGATGCTAGTGGGAAAACACATGGCAACCGCCTCCGTCTTCAGATATTAACCCAGAATGGATAGACAGGTAAAGTCACATGCCTATGTGTGAACTTTTGCATGGCAATTGGCTTGGGGGACCTACTGATACAATTCAACTCATTCACCTCCTACAGATAAACTATCAGGGTGATATTCCAATGCAGCTGAGATGAGCTCAAAACTTGTTTCACCTATTAACAGACATTGAACACTTTCAGTATGTCTAACCAGTGCTCATAAAATGTGATATTTTGTCTAAAAACAAGTAAATATAAAAAGTACTTGCAAATCAGTTTTACTTGCATTCTAACTATAACATCCTTTATATAAGCATCCAGTGACTCTTTTATCCTAGTTTCCACTATATCATGTAATGATTTTTTGCTTTAGTTCAATATTTTGCTTGATTCAGTTTGAATGTTAACATTTGCTTGTTAATCCTGCTAGGGTGATTATATGTTTCATAATACATCAGTAATACTTTTACCTTAGTTTAAATATTGTAAACATGGCAACAATTCTGAAAGCTAAATCTAGCTTCTTACAGTTTATTGCATTGGCTTACCACTTTGGAAACATTTAGGCAAGCTGTGAAATGTGTTTGGGCATCTCTCCACTGAGAAAAACAGGATTTATTCAAGTTTTTCCCCTGTGAGGGAAAAAACATGTTCTTGTTTCACAATAATATTTAATAATGAAAATAATGGGATCTATTCTTAAATATTATATTCTAAAATAAATCATCAGAGATCTTAATATATGAAAATATTATATATTCAGTGGTATAATATTTGTGATAATTGTCATTAGAGAAATTTAAATATAGAATAAATGTAAAAAATGTATTTTGAGACTAGTGTTTAAAATACATATAATGGAAAGGAAGAAAGTACTGAGTTTACTGTATTTCTGCATTGGAAAACACTAAATAAGGTAGTTAGTCATGTATCCATTTGGGAAATCTAACATTATTTCATATGAAGGAAGGATTTGTGTATAAAATTGCTACATTTAGAAATTGGAGGAATAGTAATACAATAACCCTCTAGATAGCGTAAAACATCAGATGTTAAAAGATACCTGGTGAAATAACATACCTGAAACATAAGAGACAGGAGGAGAAATATTATGCAGTCTGGGCAGGATCAAATTGATTGCTTGAGTCTGTTCCCAGTTTTTGAGATTCATTTCACCAACTTCCCAAGACTATTTCAGGCTTTCATTAAAGTTATGGGGAGTGGTTTGTAGTAAAATGCTATAAAGAACTGAATGACTTTCTGGATAACACTCAACTAAATATTGAGATATCATGCACCAAAATTAACACAGATGTATCAGGAAACTGGACCCTGAAGGCAATTTGTAGTTATAAGTAGTGCTATTCTAGTGCTGAGAAGGGAGATTGAAGGTCAGAACCAGCATATTAACAACATTTAAATATCAACATGTGAACGACAAAAACCAAGATAAATATGAAATGTCTTCTGAAAAATATGTTACTTAGTGTGTGTCCTATTTCCAAAGTAAAGCAAATTTGCAAGGGTATTTTCAACATCCTACCTTACAGTTTTCCAGTTAAAACAACCCTTTACCTTCAGATATTCCTCACAAAATATTTATTCTTCAAAAATATCCACTTTCAGATATGCAGGCATGCTAGGCTTGCTCTTTTGGCCTCAGATTTCTGGACACAAACTCATGGGGAAATATGTGGTCTCTGCCAGTTTACTAAAATAAAAATATCAAAATGCAGAGACAAGACATTATTTCTTTGAAAGTTCCACAAAGGACCCACAAAATCCAAGCTAAATATGAAATGTAGCAACAAAGAATCCTGAACTAAAATATACTCAGTATGCAGGGGTACTTTATAGGGCACATTCACTAAACACTCCAAAATAAAGCAAGTGTGCAAGGCTAATTTCAACTGAAAAAACACAGGAGCTTGTAGGGCCCTTATGATTGGCTCTGGGGTAGAGAGAACAGGAACTCAAATCATATGTGCACTGGGATCCGGTTACATACCTTAAACACAAGCCTGTGCTGCCTCTTCCTTCTTAGCCAGCTCTCCACGCTGCCGAACAGAGGTGGCGCTTCATGCGAGGGAGCCAATAGGCCATTACTTGCTAGGCAATGATGCATGCTGGCATGTTCCTCCCTGGCTGGTGTGGTGGGAGGTTTAAAAAGCTGATAGACTCCGTGCTTCAGGTGAGCCCAGGCCAGCACCATGGTGGTAAGAGGATCCACTTTCTATTGTGATAGATCCATATTGAACTAATCAGGTCACAGAAATCCTCTCCAAGTGCCTTGGTCACTTCATCTGGACCCCTCTCAAGTGATTACAGAGATTTACCACCATTTGCACTGGCTGGTGGAGTGTTTAGGGTGATTTTACCATCTCTGGTGTGAATCACTGTTTTTTCAGTCTCCTCCCATAGTGACCTACAGGAGTGGATATTATGTAATGTGAGAAAGGTAGTGGTGAGTTTATTAGGTTTGTAAGATGAGAATGGGATCAAGAGTAAACAGAACAAGGGAAGGTGCATCAGTCTCACATCTTAGTCCTGGCTGCACCCTTGAATCTTTGCTAAACTTCCATCTCTAATTACATTAGAATTTTGCTTTATTTTTCAGTATTTTTAAGTTTGCAATACTGTGTTCTGGACCATGAAAAAAGTTAACATGCTAGTGTGTCCATTTTATTTTGTTTCATTTCTTTTATTTATTGTTTTTCTGGGAAATTCATCTTTTTTAAAGTTTGTTTTTTTAAGTGCAGAGTCCTCCAGTGAAACACAGTGCACAGTAATATGAATACCAAAAGATGCATAAAGACAGTGTCAGTTTTTTTTATAACCCATTGTTCACTAAAATCAGCCTTGCAGCTGGCTCCACTAGATCACAAAATAGTCTTACTTTATGACAGACTTCTGGCACATTTTTTATCTTAAAAATTAAATCTTAAATTATGCCAGATATTTAACTCTGAAATAATTCTCAAAGCTGATTTAAAATAAAGCTAACTTATTTAAAGCTATTGCAATCAGTTTTAACACCTTGAAAAATTGGGTGAAAAATGATTCCAGTGATAACTGTTTAAGAACTCTAAAGACTGTATATTGGATATCCACAGAGATGTACATCTGTGGATTGTAAAACACAGTGGGCAGGGCTCTTATTTCCCACTGTTGCACTAAATTAGCTTGCCACTTTTTCATAATAACCCTTATGTACAGAGGTGCAACATGTACAGTATATTAATAATCATTTTATAAGTGTGTATAATATATGCTACTGTTTCCTGTCGAACTTGTGTTCTGACCTAGCTAACTGAGGCAGGAAAAATGTCCATATACTCCGTAAAAACACGTATTTGAAATTAAAGTAAATTACTATTTAACCGAACATTCATTTCAGGCACATAAATGAAATTGTTTTCATTTGATGACAGTATCCTATTAAAGTTTTGTTTAAATTGCAATGCATTTTTAATCTAATAATAAACAATTACGAACTAAGCTGATGAGAAAACAGCTTGTTTTCTAATCAGAAAATTAGAATCATGAATATTGAAAATATTGTTTCCATGAAATTGCACAAGTTTTTACAATAATAAAGCCTAACAGCAAAGATTTCTAAAAGAAGTAATCACTTAGAAATAGAGGAAAAGTGTGTGGCTCTAACCTTTTAAATCCATTAGTGATCACTAGACACTTGACAGCATATCCTAAGTTGTAGCTGTATTCTTATGTATGTATGTATGTATATACATATGTATATTTTTATTTCTAAAGCACCACTTGGTTATGCAGCACTGTACAATCCAACTATAAAATTATAATACAGACAAGGGAAAGTGCTTAACAAAGAACAAGTGAAGTATATTACAATCATATAATCAAGAAAATACATCAATTTAAATGCCAGGTCATGACTGAAGCAAGAGAAAAGATGTCCCTGCCTCATAGAGCTTACAATCTAAATAGGAGGAAGACTTACATAAACAGATAGGAGGGTAATAAGTACAGTAGCATAAAGTGTCAGTTCATTATCCTTTAGGTGCCAATTAAATAAGAAAATAAGAAGAAAATAGAATAAATAGTTTTTTAAAGATAAAATATAGACATGAAAACCAGTGCTAGTGCTCCACGTGGTAAGATTTCAATTTATACCTGAATCAGAAATGAAGTTGGCTATATCTGATATTTGTAGATCACACTTTTTCCAGGTGTCTCACCAACACTGCAGTAATCCAATTCCAACAAGACAAGGTGGGAAAAAGGAGCAGGAAAAGCGGAAATATGCCGTAAAACTTTATTGTTGTAACTACATGTTTCAGGCTACACAGGCTTGAGAAAGGGCTTTGACATTTTGAGGATTGGAACCTCAATAGCAGGAATTTAACTTTAAAGATGACACTTTTATAATCAATGTATAGGAATATCTGCCACGTCATTCAAAATATCAGTAATTTCTAGTTTTAATGGAATATTGCCCCTCCTTATAAGTAGAAGTAGCTCTTTCCAGAATCCTCAAAACAGATTTCATCAGTAATTGTGCATAGAGATTGTAGTTTTTGTTGATTTGCCTTTATATAGGTGAATGAAACCTACATTATTGCTTGCCTGACATGATATGGGAAACTATTCTCTCTAATACTTCATATTTTTGTTGCCATTTTATGGAATGCACAATTTATGACCAAATGTTGACTATTTAATTATGTACAATGCATATTAAAGAGAAAGAAGAAATAGTATGAAATGATGGTTATTGTGGGTTGCTTGGACTACTTTTGTGATGGTGTTTACAAAATACATTCACCAATAGTGGACATATGGCAAATGCATTGAGGCAGGACACTTTATTGATGCACTATTAGTAATCCACAGTTCATTCATTCATTTGGTTTTGTTTTCCTTCTGCACATCCTTTGGTTTTTTGATGAATACTTTTGTTGTCTATATTCTAAATCAACAAGTACATGATAAAAATTTGTATATATGCATGTTAAATATGCTTTTTGATTACTTTTATGTTTGGGGACAACTGAGTTCTTAAGATAGCATTCAATTCCAGCATAAGCTGTTGAAATTTAACAGATGAAGATAACTGTAAATGCACTTGAGTAAACATCTGCTGGCCAGAAATTGTTTTAAAAATTTTTATTTATGAAGTAGTCTCTATTTGTTTAATTTTTTAAAGCTTACTGTGATGCCACAAACTTACAATGGGGAATATTTATCAAGGTCTTTCAAGGTTGCTGCTTTTTGGGACATTTCATTTGCCACATTTTCGATTGGGACAAATTTATAAAGGGGCAAAAAAGAGCAATATTGAAAATTGTTGCCGAGTTAAAACAAACACATTTTACATTGATTTCAATTGTACGCCTTCTGATTTGGGAATAATATTGATATAGGTACTTTTACGATATCGAAAAATCTGGAGAACACTTTTGCCCAAAAAATTTGTCACAAGGGGATTGATAAATGTTTACATTGGCAATAGGTTTTAATGCAGCAACAATTCTTTTATATTGCTCTTTTTCAGTTGCAGTAAATTTGTTATGCAGATCAATGAAATAGTCACATTTTCAACTTATAAATATCCCGCAAATATGTATATTGCCGAACGCTTATTTTTCCAAATGCACATTTTTGAGTAATACATAATATAACATAATATAATGTTACAATATAAGCATACCTTCCAAGTGTCCTGAATTCCTCAGGACAGTACCATTTTTCAGGGCCTGTCCCATAGACTATAATCACCTGGTACCAGTCCCCAGTCCTCCCCCAGTCTCCTACCCGAAGGCTGACTTTGGGCAAGTGTGTCACTGACGCACAGCCAATCAGGGTAAAGAGCGAGGTGCAACTCAGTGTGATTTCTTGCAGTCGCCCTTTGAGATGAATATGGGTTTTTGGTGTGTAAATGCTGATCTTGTTTTTTTCTGAATTTTTACAGCAAGTGTTGTCCTTAAAATTAGAAGGACTTTCAATGAGTTAGTAATTAAAGTAAAATGTTGTGATCTACAATATGTTTAATAAATAAGAACAAAGACAAAGGAATTAAGTAGCAGGCAGAGTATTCTCCAAGGCAGGCTAAAATATGACAATAATTGATTAATGATTTACGTTAACAATTATTTTTGTGCTAATCTGCTTGAACACAGGTTTTCCATTGTTTTCAGTTACTAATTAAATGACTTTTTTTTGTTATTCTTAATCTCCCTTTAAATGGATATCATCACCAGAGAAAAAAGTTTTTGCTTTTGCAGTAAATCAGTAAAAAAGACATCATTGAACTTTTAGTGCTTGCATAAGGTACATTTTTTTTACCAATACATCAGTCAATCTCACTTTATAAGTGTCATACAGGCAAACAGAAAGATTTCTGAATCAACCCATGTTTTTGGCAATCTGCAGCAGAAGACTCATTACATTGGGAGAATTTGCGACGCAAAAACCAGATAACCTAACAATGATTGTGCCTGTTTTAAGGTCAGTTTTTGGTGCCTATAGCTCGGTCTACTTTAATGGTTAGTGCTATCAGTTTTTCTGTAGGTAATCGAAATAACATTTCACTGGTGTCTATTTCTATGCCAAGGAAAATTATTTTAGTTGCTGGGCCTTCTATTTTTTCCTGTGCTATTGAGATGCTGAAATGTGCAGCTACTTTGTTGAAAGACCATAAGAGATTTTCACAATAGTCAGAAGTTGTCTAGATAATGCATAACTTGGGCAATGCCTGTTTCCTGCTAAACTACCCATTTTATAAATTAACTGAATGCTTCAAAGTAGTAAGATATAGAGTATCCCATAAGGAGTCTAAGGTAACCCTGGTGTTCACCCAGAGACCCCGCAAGCAAGTTAGGTCTTAGCTGCGGAGAAACCCAGGTCATGGCCCTTAAGGCTGAGATCCAGGAGCGAGGTACAATAGCAGTAGGAAGAAGAGTAGCCAGGAAAAAGGCTAGAGTCATGGCAGGCGGCAAGGGATCAAGGTCAAGGTACAAAGCGAAGGTCAGGGCAGGCTGCAGGCAACAGGAACAAGAGACAGGCCAAGGTCAAAACCAGGTTCTGGAGATGAAGTATTCACACCCAGGAGCACCATAGTAGTCCTATAATTTGGTGCCATAGCTACAATGAAGCAGGCTTAAATAGTTGCCAGGCAAGAACACGTCTGCAACACAATGCCATCATTGCGTCTAGTTCCATCGCCATTACATACTGAAGCCTTCATCGGAACACGCGCCAAGCACCACAAAAAGCAGCAACCATTACGCCAAGATGGTGACCGCGAGAGACGCCACACAGATAAGTATGCCTCCTTACAGTCTGATGTACAGTAGCAGTGGTACATTGTTGCAAATTTGACTAAAATATGCATATTGTGACATTTTATCAAATTTTAGTCATTTGCATTGTTGCCTTAATTAGTGTTTAATATGTACATTTCAGTTCCAGACAATTCCTAAATCATTTTGGCACTTTGTCACCATATCTTCTATGGTTTCTGAGTGAAATGTTGCCTTATGCCATACCATGCTGTAAGGTCCCCAATTACCCACTTTTACTTGGCAAAGTGCGATCCACAAATTAATGCCAGTAAACCTTGGCCAATTTGCACGTTGATGCATTATAAATACTCATGGCCCTTATTCATCAAAGTCTGAATAGTTGCATAAAGTTGTGAATTCACATTTAATTGCTATGTTTGTTAATTCATCAAACTCCTTGATGTGGTGTATTCATGACTATTACAGATGCTACATGTGGACTTAAGGAGCTGTTCCCATTAATTTGCATGCACAGAGGTACTCTGCTATTCAGTGTGCATCAAAGTTAGTAGAAATTGCAAATTTGACAAAAAGTACTGCTCTGAATTCACCAGTTTTCTTTTGACACATTAGAGTGGCAAATTAGCAGGTTGATGCCAGGGCTCTGGTGTGGCGTAAGGCAACTACTTCTTCAAAAGTGAAAATGCTGAATGCAACTGAATGACAAAACGAATTAGGGACAAGGAGACATAGAAATAGATATAATATTCACTTATATACAGTTAGTGGGATATGGCTGTGATGCCCAACCTTTTTTGGCCTGGGGGCCATATAAATTTGCGACATGCATGTCATGAACCGCTTCAAAGTCACGACTTTTAAAGTCAAATTTTAAACTTACAGCTGCAACAATTTTCCTTAGTAAAGTTGCGGCTGCGACAAAAGACGCGATTGCGACAGTAACAGTCTATTGCGACTGTCTTTAGCAGGTGAATTCACACTTATACGCAAGAATTCGGACTTCAGAATTCAGGCCATGGGCCGGATAGCACCACATTGGGTGCCGGATATGGCCAGCAGGCCTAAGGTTGGGCTTCACTGGGATATGGAAAGGATGATGTCACATCACTGCACTTATTTGGGGGAATTTACATCAATTAATGTTCAGCATAAAGTTGCAAATTGCGAGCAGAAAATAATAATCTTTGGTGAATATGTGAAACTGAAGAAGTGTCAAATTGTCACAAATTCACACATCTATGCAGAAATTTGCATTTGATGACTATACCCCTTTTTTTTCCTTGAAAATTGTCTATTTCGTTTTGAGACTCAGGCCCTT
>WMED01008872.1:0-13568 GCA_019650415.1 Pipa parva | reverse complement strand
CATTAGAGTAGAGGGAAATATAAGTAGAAGGCAGGGTTAGTGAAATAAAACAAGTTTGCAGCACCTGATCTGCACATGTTTAAATCACCATCAGTCAGTTTAATAAAACAGGAAGTGAAGCTGTAGGGGATGTTATATAAATCATTAATTTACAAATGGGGCTATTTATTCAGTTTTGCTAACATGCTTGGAGTTTTTGTGTGTGTGCTGATGTTGTGGTTTTTCCCCCACACATTTACACTTTTGCGGGTTTAACTATCAATTTATCTGTGTGTTGCTTTTTTGTTATGTTTTCTTGCAAATTTTTTGCTATTGCCATTTTAATGGGCCAAACATAAGACAAAAATGAAAGCTAATTTTGTGTTGTATTCCTGGATAAACTTAGTGCCTCATTGACTAAAGTTCAAATTGACTTGTCGAATTCCACTCACTGCAGTTCATAGACGCAGATTCACTTCTCCATATTGACTGAGCTGCGAATACACTTCTTGAACAGGCGGACAGTGGCAAACGCTGTCAGATACATAGATTGAAATAGGGTGCAAAGTCATGCAGAGTGGGGCGAATTCGACAAGTGAAGGGCAGTGACGTCAGTCTCATCATATCCTACTAACTGTATTCTGTGATTATTTTATTTCTATATCATCTTGTCATTTAGTTGCAGTCACTATTCTCACTTTTGAATGATCGCCTTATACAGCTACTGGAGCCCTGCCATCAATCACCCAATTCCCCAGACTGAAGTGGCATAGCGAAACAGGTGAATCTAGAGCAGTTCACCTAGCTGGATTCGCACCTTCAACACACTGCACAGCTTAGTCAATAGTAGAAGTACCTATGCATGCGCACGCAAAGAGGTGCAAAAAGCTCCGTAAGATTGCAACTATCGTAGATGCCCAAACTGGTCACATATTTGCCACTTCCTAGAGTTTAGTCAATAAACAAACATAGAGAAGTGGAGAATAGATGTGAAATCATTGCTTTACATGACTATTCGGACTCTAGTCAACAAAGCCCTTAGCCTATAGGATGAAAAGGATAATAATTATTATTATCATCTTCTCATGATAAACCCGCAGGCAATGGTAGTTCCCCTGGCATCAGCCTCCTACTTTATGACTGTTCAGACTTGGATGAATAACCCCTTCAGTGTAATAAGAGCATATGTATAAAGGCATGTAATGCACTGTACATTTAGCCCATTTACAGTATGTTCTAAGACTACCAGTGGGCATGACAGTGAGATGAATATTTGTGCCAGTGAAATGCCATTCCTTACCACTGGTTGTAAAATGTACAGTGCAATAACATGTTTATTCCACATCATAAACATGCTGCTGTTTTTTAATTCAGTTTATTTTCCTTTAACTATAACTTGAAGTTTGTTATTACATGCAGACTGATCTCACTTTGAGGATGTTATTGACTAAAGTGACAATTCGACTGTCGAATTCTCAAACAGCAGATTCCCATAGAAAATCCATGACCGTGACAATTTTAAAGGTGTGGAAAGCTTTATGCCCTGTGTCGCCCCTTGTCATATTATTTAGGTTTAAAGGCCTAAGTTTTTTTTTGATGTTTTGTCCCACATATTTCCACTGTGAATCTTTATTACTGGTGTGTCTCTGCTGAATCTCCATTTTTGTTTTCTTATTGTAGCATTTATCAATAGAGAAAATTTACTTTTTTTTTTGTTCTGTTTGATTTTGTCAGAAATTCCCAACCTTTAGTCAAAGGAGAACTAAACACTTGTTAGATTCAGGGGTGATTCTTAAGGGTGGAGAGGGGAGAGACTTACCAGTAGGGGGGGTAATTCACAATTGTGCGAAGTGAGGTCCGGATCCTTCGCCTCACTTCGCACTGACTGATATGCGCTCGCTGATGTCCTGCACGTGGACATCAGCGAGCACTTCAAAGGGATTACAGTCTCGGCGATGCATCTCTTTTGCTCTCGCCGAGACTGGAATCCCTTTAAAGCGCTCGCTGATGTCCGCGAGGACTCCACACCTCACCTCACTTCGCACTATCGTGAATTACCCCCCCTAGGTCTTTTATGGTCCAGCGCAGCTTATGTATATATCTTCTTTAAGATGGCCACAGAGAATTATGGTAAATGTAGTTAAAATAGTGCTATATATGTTTTAGTAAAGGAAAAAGGAATTGTAATATAGGTGATTAGTATGCATATCCCCCCCTGACATGGCATTTTCTTGCAAATTATCATTTTTTTTTAACAATTATATGCAGGCACACAATATTAAAACACAGAACCAAAGTAACATGCTTTGTAACTAACCTGCAAACTGCACGTTTCAATAATCTTGTTCTAAATAATGAGCAGTTAAATGTTTTGATTGATGCAATATATGGTCATGTGAACAATACTAATATGTAAGGTCTGAGCATCAGATACTGCTGATTGTCCCAGTCTCCCATTGTGAGAGCTGGAAGCCATTATTAGTGGATATAAGAGAAGACCACTCTCCTTTGTCACCTTAAAGTCCATCTGTTTCTTATAAAAAGCAACATGAACCAGAGTCAGATCCTCTTAATTTAGTCCTGTTCAATCCTTTGTAGAGATGTGTATCTATTTCTGAATACAGGGAGAAGCATTTAGAGGTACATAAATTATGTTATTTCACAGTAATCTTACACCACTGAGGTCACTTTAGGGATTTTTGACAGATTATCAGCATTTTCTATTATTTACCATTTGAATTAAATGTGTTACAGCTTAACCAAATGAGATAGGGGGCTTAAAAATAAGAAAGTGAGTGGACCAGATTAGGGTTCCATTGTATGATGATTACGCCCTCAAAGACATTGCACCCTGGGCAGCTGCCCACACCACCCATAGCTAAAACCAGCTCTGGTTTTGCAGAATATAATAAAGCACTATGTATCTTCAGTTAGTCTGAAGCTGGACACATAGGGGGGTTATTGATCAAAGTGAGAATTAGACTGTCAAATTGAATTCTCATCGCTTTGGGTAGCTACAATCTGACTCTCTACTCCATATTGACTAAACAGAGGATTCCCATAGCAAATTTGGGACTGCGTCAGTAGCCGTCTATTGTGTAGTGTGCGATGTTATGAGGTGGTGAATTCATCACATTGCAGAGTTTGCTGAATTCTCGAAGTGGCAAATTCACACCTTTATGCGATATTTCCGACTTTAATCAATAACCCCTATAAAGGTCTTACTGAAACAGAAATATCTGATTATTAAACAGGGGGTAGAAATGACAAATGTAAGCGCAGATTATTGAAATGCATTCAAAGGCACACAATAACTTATCCAGTGGGAATAATTCTTGTAATACACTGGATAATAACATGCAGGAAATGGTTCAGAGATGAGTTTATAGTCTGTGCTTACACATGCCACTGCCTGTTCAGTGAACTTGCATATTACTTCAAGAAAATAGGCCTGAGGTATCTATTTGCATCAAAATACCGGCTCACTAAACAGGAAGTTGAGGCCGGCAGTTGAACAGATGTCAGCGTGACTATGGGCCAAATGCATGTGGCGACCCCACTTTGTATGACACTGCCCTAAGGGTAATGACAGGCAAGGTGGGTGATGCCGGCAGCAAAGACAGTTTCAGAACATTGACAAAACATGTGGCATTGATTTAAATCTCTATCACAACAAGCCGCTTTGTGACATTTTACACAAGTAGTAATGGAAATTTTGTTGCCACTCATGTTGAAAAGTCACAAGCTGGATTAACTGTGACAAATTTATTGCAGTTACCACTTCTGTGAAAATTTATAAGGCGGCTTAAGGCAGTCACCACTTTAATCAACAGGTTTAGTTGGTGTTTATACCCTGGCTTCGGTGCTGGCACCAAAATGCCTGGTCTAACATTACCCTAAATATACTTATTTTCTACCTTTTTATAGGTCGCAGAAACCCTGTGCTCACAAGCTTGCTTTTCAGTTAGAGAGATATGCTGAATCACAGCCATAAAGTGAGATGCACTGGTTTGCTAGTAAGCTGGTGGCACTGGCCTTAAGAAAAAGATTTTTACACAGCGCTTTGCAGAGATTCATCATTCACCAGGCCCTGCCCCCGTGGAACTTACAATCTAGTTTCCTTATTCAATCACACACATAGACACAGATGTCTTCAGAGGGCCGGGGGGACGTGCCTAGCATGCTGACACCTATGACGCTAGGCCACGCCCCCATTTTATTTTTGTCCCACAGGCTGGTCCGAGACTTGTAGAGGGCTTGATTTGCTCAGCGGGCCGTAGTTTGCTCACCCCTGCTATAGAAAAATATAAAAGTTGCTAAACTCACCAGTGCAAAAACCTGTCTGCAATTGTGAAATTGTCAAAAAGATGTAAAGTAAAAAAAAAAAAAAAAAAAAAAGTGTATTTGTCTTCCTAATATTACTGGTGCCTAAACAGAGTGCTAATGTATGCTACTCATGTTTCAGATGCTGATGGAGCTGCCTACTTACTTAACGTGGTCACATTGGCACATTTATCCATTTTTTTAAAATAACATGGCGATTAAAGCTTTATTTGTAATAGGCGATAGTAACCGTAATAAAAAAAAAATAAAAAACATTTCTCCGGAAGTATAAGTGGTCATAAAACTTTTACGGTGAGATTTTTTTAAAGTCGAAAATGCCATTTTCGACTTTTCAACTGAAAAATTCAATTAAAAAAATTAAAAAATCATCCAAAATCAATTTATTGCAATATTGAATTTTCGATATTGTGATAAATTTATTTATTTTTTGTATAAATTACTATTCAATATCGCAAATATCAATTTTTTGATTTTATTACATTTTGCCCTTAGGGGGGTTATTCACTAAGGTGTGAATTCGACTGTCGAATTCTCAAACAGCGGATTCCCATAGCAAATCCGCAACAATTTCCCCATTGTAATTTTTTAAACGTTAATATTGCAACAATTTTCCCATAATAAAGTCACAACTGTGACAATATTCTCATTATAAAGATGCGACTCTGACAGTAGCAGCCTATTGCGGCTGTCTTTATCTGGCGAATTCGCACCTATATGCAGCAATTTGGACTTTAGTGAATAACCCCCTTTAGACTTATCAAAATGAATGTCTCCAAAAGTACTCCAGCACTCCCAAAGTGTAAAAGCAAATAAACTTTATTATTCCATATTAAAAGCAGGATCCAGTATCCAATGCATAAAAACAACGAAATGGCGCCCCCTAACGTGTTTCGTGCGTGGGCGCTTAATCATAGGAGACATTGGATTTTGTGAGGCTACACCCTCAGCACCCCACCCACTGGATGAATTCCACAGTCACAGGTACCTTTTGGGATAGAGCAGCTCTCTTTGCTATTTCTATTGTTATCAAAATGAATGTAAAACTTAAAACAAGCCCCATTGTAGGAGACTGCAACCGCTACAAAATGACTCGCAACTTTTACTCTAAGCAGTAAACCATAACAAAATGTGCCTCTGACCAGTATTTTAAAGTTTAAAACTTACTTTAACATAAATGTTACACTGCAAATAAATGGTGTTGTGTTGCATTTTATTGTGGTTGACACAACTTGACACACTTTAAACAATGAGCCTCATTGACTAAAGTGCAAATTCACCTGTTGAATTCACTTCACTAAAATTCAAGTCGCATCGCCAAAATAGTCTTAGATCCACTTCTCGGGATTGACTAAGTGGCGAACACACTTGTTGAACAGACGGAAAAGCAGTGAATGCTGTTGGATGCGTAGTGTGGCGTAGTGAGGGGTATAGAAGTAGGATGATAAATCATGAGGAGTGAGGCAAATTCAACAAGTGAAGGGCAATTTTCCTTTTTTTGGTGTTACTGGTCATTTAAGTGAACCAATACACAATTTAACAATAAGGGCCTCATTGACTAAAGGTTGCATCACCGAAATAGACGTAAATTAACTTCTCACTATTGACTAAGCAGAGGATACACTTGCCGAACAGCTGGACAGCAGCACTGGCTGTTGGATATGTAGTGTTGTGTAGTCAGTCAGATAGAAGTAGGATGAGAAGTTATGTGGAGCAAGGAAAATTCAACAAGTGAAGGGCAGTGATGTCAGTCTCATCATATCTCATAACTGTATTCTGTGAATATATAATATAAGTGAAGAAGATTGTAGCTAATGTGAAGAAAAGAAGAAATGGACATGGTTTAGGCTGGGTTCACACTAGCTGATTTTCAGCTGAATTGGAAATGCAAGATCCATTGTTTCCTGTTGAATAATTCACACAGGCTAATAAAAAAAACTCAGCTGAAAATAAGCTAGTTTGAACCCAGCCATACAGAGCAGGAGACCCCCTTAATAATCACCCCTGGAACTAACAAGTGTTTAGTTCTCCATTGACTACAGGTTGGGAATATCTGACAAAATCAAACTGAAAAAGTCACAGTCGCCATTGTCACTTTTCAATGAATAGTTGCCTTAAGCAACACTGGAGCCCTGCCATCATCCCCTCTATTCCCCAGTCTGATGTGGCAAAGTCAAACAGGTGAATTTGGAGCAGTTCACCTAGTTGCATTCGCACCTTCACACCACTCCTCTGCTTAGTCAATAGTAATAGTACCTCTGCATTCACGCACAAAATGAAGCAAAGAGCTCTGTAAGTTTGCAACTGGCAGAGTTGCAACAAAGTGGTTGCATATTCGCCACTTCACAGAGTTTGCTCAGCATGGGGAAGTGGAAGGTAGACGCAAATTCACTGCTCTATTCCGACTTCAGTCAATGAGGCTCAATATCTTGGTAATAGCTTGGCGCCAACCTACAGACCCTTCTGGTAATAATTATAAAGGAAGATATCAATTCAGTCTTCCGGGAGGAGAAAACCTTCTTTCTGTGTGCTCAGAAAACGTGGTCTTTCAGCACCACTTAATATTTATTCCTTATTATTTGTGCTTTATCAAAGACATAGCTTAGTTATAACCATCTGAATAAATATTGCTTTTAACTTATACCTGAAGTGCAGGACTTCTGATTTTATGGTGATCTCCACTGTATACATTGTGTAACACTACTCTTAAAATTCACTGACAATTCCTGCTTTTCAGCTAGCATTGCAAATGGATGTTTCCCGAGGAAGCCGATTCCTAGGTAAACCTCGGGGTTTAATTAACTTTGCTTCACCTGCCTTTTACTTTAAGCCTTTCAGGTTGACATAAGGTTTTGTTTGACTAGTGCACACTCTGTAGATCAAACATACTAAACCTCATTAGATATTTCCGGAGAAATCAGTTCTTTTTTAGTTTACTAGTCAGGGGGTCTTATTGACTAAAGTCTCAATTCACCTTTCTGCAATTTGCATCACTATAATAATAGCGGATTCACTTCTCCTTATTGATGATGCTGTGGATAGTGCAAGCGGACTGCTATGGACGCAGTCACATGCCTAGTGTGGCAAAGTCAGTTGAATAGAAGTAGAAGGCATGTGAACTGAAGTGAATTCCCCCAGTGAAGTTCAGTGACGTCATCCTTGCCATGTCCCACTAACTGTATATAAGTGAATAATACATTTGTTTCTATGGCACCGTATCCCTAGTTTCTGTTTAATTGTAGACAAATTTAATCACAGTCGCCATTGTCACTTCTGAAGAAATAGTTACCTTTTGCCACACTAAAGCCCTACCATCAAACTCCCCCCCCCCCTCACACTTTGCAACTCTGATGTTCGGCCTTTAGTCAAAGAGGACCAGGATGCTGCCAGATCAAAGCCGGTTATTACCTAATAATCTGATTTCTCAGATGAAATGATCTTTTTGCTGCTGAGGTTTTGCCTTTTTTTGACTGTAAGCTGGTATGAGGGTGGATATAATGTAGGCATACATTACTATATGAATATCTATTCACTAATTATGTTCTCAAATATTAAGGGACAAATATATCTACGGGATTATTCACTAAGGTGCGAATTCAACTGTTGAATTTGCAAACAGAGGAATCCCATAGCAAATCCACGACAATTTTTTAAAGTTAAGATTGTGACAATTTTCCCATAATAAAGTTGCAACTGTGACAATATTTTCATTAAAAAGACGTGACTGCGACAGTAGCAGCCTATTGCAACTGTCTTTATCTGGCGAATTTGCACTTATATGCAACAATTCAGACTTTAGTGAATAACCCCCTAAGCAGGGGCGGTCCTGGCCCTATTGGCGCCCTGGGCCTTCCCCCACCACCCCCCACTCATCTCCAACAGCAGTTCCAGAGACACACCTCCTCTAATGAGGTACGTTGAATGCGACAGCGCTCCTTAGATGTTCAGGTCTTGCTGGCAGCTGCCGAATACAGCCGACAAGACCCAAAGCAGCCAAGGAGCGCCGTCGCATTCAACTTACTTCATCAGAGGAGGTGCATCGATGGAACGCTGTTGGAGGTGAGTTTAGCAATGGGCGATGTGGGCGACAGCGCCTCTCAAATAGATTGCGCCCTGGGCAGTCACCCACATCGCCCATTGGTAGAACTGGCCCTGCCCCTAAGTTTGAAGTAGGAATTTAGCCAACTTCCCATTTTCTTTAGTTTCTGCGATGTAACATATTCTTGCACAGTTTGTGACATTGTCAGCTGTGTATTTATGCACCATTTCATGACTATTCACCAGGTTTGCTGCTCTTCCACAACTGTGGCCCCACAATCAGCACTGCACTGTTTTCACCAGCGCCCCCTCGGATCCTGTTAAGTTTCTCTTTGTTTGATCCCGGAGAGGGTGCAAAAGGGTGTGGCTCTGCAGAGGGAAGAGGCCCCTGTTCACTGTAGTCCGTGTACACCCCTACTATAAGCCGACAAATCGTGGACAAATAGGGTATTCATTAAGGGGCTTATTCATGAAAGTGTAAATTTGTCAAAATCGTTTTAGTAGTTATAACTTTGCTACTTCTTAAAAGCAGATTCCCTTAATGAAGAAGCAAACTGTGAAATGTGATTTCTTGCAAAGTGTGAAATAATCAGTGATGTGCAGTGTTGCAAATTCCACCAGTGAAGTGATGTCACCCTCACAATTTGCCATCAACTGTATTAAGTAAATAAAACACCCCTTTCTATGTTTCCCTATCCCTGGTTCATGTTTTCACTTGGTCACCATCTTTACTGTCATTTTTGAATGAGCAGCAGTGTTACACCACACTGGAGCCCTGCCATCAACCCCCTACTTTGGCACTTTGATCTGGCAAACTCCCCTTGGTGTCAAAATGACAATTCATGAAGGCATATTGTTTGAATATTGGGCAAACTGGTGCATATTGTTGTGAATTAATTTATGGATGAAGATTTGTGACTGTCTTGGGAGGGTATGGATTGACAGCGGCAATCACTTACTGAGGTTTTAAACCCCCAGTAACCACTGCAGCAAGGGGCTAGACCTGCTACAGACTTCAGCTTAAACGATTGCTTCTGTTGATAATTTCCCATGTTAACATGTGAGTGGAATGTTGAGAATTGAATAGCAGTTGAATGTTGTTTATTGATTTCTGTAACATACATGGGAAAAGCCACGTGAATAAAAGGCACTGCATTTTCAAGATTCGCACTTAAATGTATCATATGCTCTATTGCTCCCAAAGCCAAAATAAAGAAAATTAAAAAGCAAAGGCTTTGCGTCCCCTGGTGCACACTGCCCATTTGTTCACGTCCTTTTCAGTTAATAAACTCCAACTTGACTTCCAGACTGCCCTCCCCGCTCAGATAAATGTAGGAAAAAGGTGACACAGCTTGGACGCAATGCTTACTGGGAATAGTGAATCTGACAGCTTTCAGGAGCTTCCTTGGTTTAAACTAGAAACTATGCAGAAGGGAGGAGGGAGCAGTCAGCTCAGGAGCTGCCATCCATGTAAGGTAAGACTAGTGAGCAAAAGCACAGCTTCTCCTAATAAGGACATAGTCTCACTGCAATGCCTGATTGGCTGGTGCGCACTGACTTCACAATAGCAGCAGAGGGCTAGCAGTGAGAGCCGGCTCAGGCAGAACAGTGCTAATACAGCAAGAGATGCTAGTTGTTACATGTAAAAACAATCCATCAAGGCCCCATCAGCCTAGTGTTATTATTTTACTAGAAAGCAGCTGTGTGCATGGGCTACTGTCAGGGCAGTGCGACAAGGAATTAAAGAGAAAGGAAATCTAGAGGTTTGGATTTAATCTGAAAAAATATATATATTTATAATAAAAAATGTTTAACAGAACACGGTGTGATTTATTTGGAATGCGACTTAAACGGTTTACCGTGAAGAAAAAGGGAATAGAGTTGGGTAAAGAAGCCTTTGGACGGCTGGTTAAACGCAGAGCGGAAAATGTATAAGGTATTGTGGTTAAAAGTCAACTGTCTTACGAGCGCCTCATCTTCTCCCTCTGCTAAACTTCACTCCCGTCTGCCCATTTAATATCCTTTCATCTTACTTGGTTTTTTTTCAATATTATTTTTATTGATGATGTATTTTGTCAGTTAGGGTGGGGTACAAAAAAGAGAATTTAAACATTGTAACTTGTTAACAGATTTGAACATGAAAAAATAAACCTTTTTAACGTTACATTTTGTCATTCTTGGGATTTTCTGACCATTATTTCTATTTGGTGAGTCTTTGCCCCTTAAGGGCCTCTTAAATAGCTTTAACAGTTATTTCACATTTTCCCTTCATCTTACTTTTACCTTTAATGCAGGGTGAGCAGGAGAAAGTAGGTAAGCAGGTAGGTGCTCAACAGGGGGTAGGCGGAGGTGGCAAAACGTGGGCAGGGATGAATATCAGGCAAGTCATGCCGGGATGACAACCCAGTTAGAGTCTGACCTGGCCATGTGTTTCTGGAGGGGGTCAATTGCCAGTCCGGGGTCTTCTGAACCAAGAGGGGTGCATCAGGAGTAGTTCTAGCCTCCCTATATGCCTCTCTGTTCTGCTCTTTCTGCCTAATGGATGGCCGCTGCCATCGCGCGAGGTTAAGCCTACTCATGATGTGTCACATGACATCATGATGTTACAGCAGCCCCCTCCCAAAATTTTTGCTCTGCTGTTGCCCATGGACCCAGTGATACAGTAGAACAGTGCTACCAGTTAATAACATGGATATAAGGTAAATCCAGCAGGTGGGGAGAAGAAGGGATGGTGGTTGATTTTACTTAGAGATTCAACCCTGGGCACACCGTTATATATCCTGCTGATTATGGCGCACTGGGCAGATGACTACTCTGCCTGTCCCTATAAATAGCTCCACTCTAGCTTTAATTAGGGAAAGCAAACCAAACATGGAAGTAAAGAGAATATACAGTAATACTGGTTGTTATCAGTGGTGATTGCTCTAAGACTGCAAAGGAAGCTGAGCTTCCCCTAAAATGTCAAAAAATAAGTGATCAAATATATACTGTTGTGTGTACATGTCATTGACTAAATATGCGCTACAACGCGCTCAGCTTTTGTTCAGAATCAGCTTCTTATCACTGGTAACGATGTAGCTTTCCTCTCACTCATTCCCGCAGCTTCACAGTGCTTTAAACAGCGTCCACAGAGTTCAATAGCGAAGCAAAAAGTGCAGTGAAATGAGACAAGTCATTGGTTAACTGCTGGGTTTTGTCCCACCCATTGGACGCTCAGCATCTCTGGGGATCTATGGGGCAGTGGGCTGGCCTCAGCTGGCCTGGACACTCAGCTTCTGCATGATGATTGGATGATCTGCCTGAGGCTGAATCCCTTTTTGATTGACAGTGAAATGAGCGAATCAGTGATCTTTTGATATCTTAACATCAGTGGGAGCATTTTTTAATTTTCATTCTGTTGCTGAGTTGAACAGGAGACCTTCCTAATCACTCTTAGCGGCATTTTCTTTGTTAAAAACGACTAGAAACAAATTGAGCTTCTATTTCAGGTGTTTTTTTTTAAGCTACTTGTGTTTGGAGACTGCACTTCTATCGCAGTTTCTGTCCAGCGGGTGCTGCTGAGCCCCTCCACCCTCACAAAGCATTCACAAGTGGACACACTTCACACTAGCCTCGCGCCAGTCCCAGCTAGTGAGCTAGCTAGGTAGCAAGTGAGGTGTGGAGTCTTCGCCTCACTTCACACTGACTGATATGTGCTCACTGGTGTCTTGCATGCGGACATCAGCGAGCGCATATCAGTCAGTGCGAAGTGAGGCGAACACTTCGCACCTCACTTAGAACTATGGTGAATTCCCCCCTTAGAGTTAAACAGCAGGGCAGATCAACTCCTCAGATTAATTTGGTACAAAATGTGGGGAAAAGTAACAGGTCTTTTCAGCTGTCCTGGTATGACAAAGTGAGCTGGCTGACTGGAAGTGCAGTAAGTAATAAAATGTACTGTTGGCCATGCCTCTTGATGAAACCATCTCAGGGATGTGTTGTCTGGTTAAAAGTAGGTTTTGGGGATCTGTCCAACTTTGACAGGACATACAAAAGGCATGAAAAAAGCAATGAACCTGTGAGTGCATGTGCAAGGTTAAGTGTCCTGGGCAAAGTCAGGGTTGAGTATGCAATCAATGAAGGTGCTCAAGTGGCAAAATATAATGAAAAAGCTGTCATTTAGGGGGCATGATGAGAGTGTTGAATCATCCAAAAAGGGGAATTACAGGGTGTTTAATGAAACATTAGCTAAATATGACTCTGTCCTGGCCACACAATTCCAGTCATCAGCTGTGTTTTCTGGTATGTCCCCTTGCAATCCAAAATGACTTGATCTCTGCTCTTGCAGCCACTATTTCTGATGAGATCAAGGATGAAATCCAGGCTGCTCCCTTTTTTGCATGGTTGGTGGATGAAACAACTGATATAGCTTGCCATGCTCAACTCTTTGTCATTGTTCGCTATGTGGATAGGGCAGGTAAAATTCAGGAGAACTTTGTTGTATTTTTTCATGTTTCTGGGAGAAGAAATGCTCAGTCTGTTTTTGAAGTCTTGAATGAGAACATGCAAGGCTACAATTTCAGGGAGAAACTTGTGACGCAAACCTATGATGGGGCTGTTGTCATGGCTTCAGCTCTCAATGGTTTGCAGGCCAAAGTTAAAGCAATAGCCCCCAGTGCAATGTTTGTGCATTGCTATGCACATAGATTGAATCTGGTTCTGTTTCAGGGGGAAAAATGCTTATCTGAGTGCAGAATATTTTTTGCATCACTCTCTGGGTTTGCCACATTTTTCTCAAAATCCACAAAGAGGATGTCTTTTCTTGAGTCTGAGGGCTGCTCAAGGTTGCCCAGAAATGCTCCTACTCTATGGAAATATACATCACGGATAGTGAGCACTCTGGCAAACAATTATGATGTCCTCCTGCAAACTTTTGAGATGATCATTGCAGATAAGTCCATGGATGATGTTGACACATTAGATTGTGCCAAAGGCCTTCTGATGAGACTGGAGGACTTTGAGTTTGTGTTCATGTTGTACACATATGAACAAATCTTCTCTGAGACTGATGTGGTGTTTGACATTGTCCAACAGAGAGCTATGGATGTTCTGTACTGCAAGAAAATAATTGAGTCTCTTCTTGCTTTTGTCAAAGAGAAAATGTCAGAGGAGGTTTTCCAAGCTGTTTATGCCAAAGCAGCAGATCTCACATCAGACCCACAAACTGAGCC